>WUQG02428223.1:0-38203 GCA_011317285.2 Androctonus mauritanicus | reverse complement strand
AGAGATCAACAAAAGTATCATCTCACAAATTTGACAGATTTTTAATGCTAGTCCTATTTTAATGAAAATCAGTATCTAGGAGTTTTGGGGCTACGGACTGCGAATCTGATAATAGTTTTTTTTTTCAAATTTAAAATGATGGATCCAATACGGCAGTCCAATTCAACAGATATTTTAATTTGGTCAGATTTTGTATGTTGTCTGCCGGATTGACCATCTCGAAAGAATATGGTACTCAGAGGACTTGAATCGAATCCGGATCTTATCCGTTGGTCGTTTAAGCCGATTTTCGAGGTCATCAAGATCTGCTCTCTACTGATATAACCGGCCTATGGTAGGATCTCAATCCATCTCTTTATAAGCAACAGATTGAGATATATTATCTATTGATAAAAAGATACAATGAATAATCTGCGATAAGTATTCGCGTCGCTCAAAACAATATGACTCATCTCTTGACTTTCGTAGACAGATAATTTTTTCAAATGTATAAAATTATGCTTTTTTATTTTTAAATTGTTGATATTTCAAAATATTTCTGATATTTTTTAAAATATCTTACGATTTCATTGTATCGATTACATTTTATTTCAAAATATTTCATTTCGTGACTGGACTGATTATCCTAACTCTCACAAAATTTGAACTGCATATAAATAATAACAAATTAGAGTTTCAAGAGAATAATTTTTCTTCGATACTGGAATTAAAATTTTTCTAAAATAATTTAATGCATCACACGTATATAATAGCCCAATGTTTACTTTTTTTTATTTTCCCATTCTAACATTCTTAAATTTTTTATATCAAAAATGCAATTATATTTTGAAAACTTCGAATTCTTTGTTAAAATTGTTGTTAGAAAATAAACGTGAAGGTTAAAAAGAAAAAAAAATCTTAGGTCTATATCAAAAAAAAATTAATTTAAAAAGTCTTCTGCTAATCTCAAAATATTGCTTCTTTTATTTACAGAAAACAAAAAATAATCAACAAAGTATAGCTTAAGAAAATTGAAACAGTATTTTATTTTTAAGTCTGAGATATTTACAAACTACAACTTCATTTGTTCTGTTTGTTGTTTAAAATATTTCAATATAATTCCCGAGAATTGGTTATTTTAATACTAAACAATTTCTTACAAAATTCAAAAATCAAATTTTTATTACTAATAATAAATTCATTACACTTGTCTAGCTTTGATAGATCAATTTTCCAAACTATTATTTCCGAAAAAAATATATTCTATAGATAGATTACGTTTTCTGTGTATTAATAAGTTAACATTCAAGATTAATTAAGTATTTGTGCTTTTAATAATCTAATTAATAGTGTAAATTTTAATTATATGTTATTAAAATTCTAATTCTTGTAATATAAAATTAGAATAAATCATTCACGATAGGTCTAATTTGGAAATGTCAAACATTATTTGTGAATTTTCTACAGCTACATTTATTAGCTTTTTATTCTTTCTAAATTTCGAAATGTAAGAAAAGAATAAATTCCGATTAAGTCGTCTAAAAGTCAGCACAATATCTGGCATAAATATTATCAGATTTTAATGAAATTTTCGTATTGAACTCTATAGAGAATCGAGTCTATCGAATATAATCGATAAGAGATCAATACTACTGACATAATAAAATAAAAGATGTTTACAGGTAGAAAAGCCTCGAAGAAAAGGTGGAAAGTGGGCGAACAGTATGTTCACTTGCTCTTCCATCTTTTCCAAAGAAAATACAAACATTGACTAAAACTTAAAAAAAAAATATATATATAAAGGACATAAAATCAGAACAATCAAATTTCATATACAAGTTTTCTTAAGTATGAGAAATATAAACTATTTTAAAGAATTAAGTATTAAATAATTGGAAATTTTAAAGGCAGTTTAAATCGAGAAGTCAGTTACACCGAAATTTCGCACATTCTCTCTCCAAACTAGGTAATTTGCTTCAACATATTTTAATAATAAATTAATTAATATTAATATGCAAATTATGAACGAAATTAATATTCAGTTTTAAAACTTTGTAGCACTGTTGTCGAGTTAGTATATTCATTATAAAACAAATTACTTGCTAATAACTTATAAAGTTTGATAATCTATTAATCTATATAACAGTAAATAAAAAAAAATCCGCCATTTTGGAATCCAATAACAAAGCTGAGATTTATATTTTTCACAAACTTGTCTATATTAATATATCTAATCTTTATCACAGTATTATGTTTATATTATTATAAATTTACTCATATTTTCTTGCTATACTTTTCTAATTATAACAAGTAAATATACTTTCAGACATAACCAGATGAGCAGAAGATTTAAAGTATTAATTTATGTATATAAAGATGTAAATTTATTCGTATTTAATTTATATAATTAGAATTTTTTTTTAAATATAAAGAGAGGAACAAAACATATAAAGATCCTGCTTTAAAAATAAATATTAGAACAGCATTTTATTACAATTAATTTTCCATTTTCATGTACAGCACTCTATAATATTTAAGTAATTGTTTTTAAATCATATTTAAATTTAAATGAAATTTTATTCATAACTTTAAAATTAAAAATTCTTTAATACTTTATTAAAATACATTTGAATAGTTTAATTATTTCAAATAATTAAATAACCAATTTTTTATTTTTAGTATTATTTTTTACCTATTCTCAGGTTGAATTACTTTAAATATAATCTACTGTATAAAAATTATTACTGGACTTAATTAGCAAATAAAAAGTAATAAAAATACATATATTTAAAGCAAAAACATATATAAATGATAAGATATATTAACTGGAATAAAGAGAATTAAATTAAATTGGAAAGATCAGTAAACATTCTTAACTGATATTATGAATGGAAAACATTACTGAAAATATTACTTAAAATAAAAATTCAATAAAGTACCGTATTAGGTTATCTTATTGTACAAAGAAATAATTATTTGTGGTAATTCTTCACATTCTTCTCGAAAAGCGAATTTAAAATTGTATTAAAAAAAACAGAGACTTAATTGGATTGAATACACTCTCTTTGATCTGTGTCTTTCTTAGACATTCCATTAAAGATGATAAAACATTTTTCTAAGTATAAAAAAATAAATTAAATTAAGATGATTATTTTTTTTCAAAATTTAAACATTTTAGATGAATATATTTATTAAAACGTTTTAAACAACACCTATTTTATTAGTTAAAATGGAAATAATTAATTATACATCAAAGAAACGTTCCTAAAAATAATTATTGATCAACATTTATAATTAATCACTAATATTATTTATCCTATATTTTATTTTAAAGAAATCTTTTATTGATTATTTCTTACTAGAATTATAACTCTTAGAGAACCGAATCCCATGTCTTAAAATATTAGACATATGCTGCTACTGCCATCTAATGACAACGTTGTACTTAAGATACTTTATTAATTTTAATATACATTAAAATTTATTAATTTTCATTGGAAATTTATTATATTTTATTATAGCATATTTTATAAGTTATTGTATTTTTACGCTTAATTAGTATTAATTATATAATTTTCTCAAAAATGAATGTTTATTTTTATTTATTTTATTCTTATAAATGTAAATTATTTCTATTCAAATTTTCGGTTAAAATTCATAATTTTATTAATATTTGATTTGTCATTAAATAATTTGAAATAATTCTTCAATAATTTTATTATAATTTTAATAACTTTTTTTAATATCTACTCAAGTTCAAGCTAAATAAAGGAGAAAATTAATTCTTAATTTCTTTTCATTAAAACAGAAAGAAATTAAGAATTTTTTAATAAATAAATGCAAATAAATGGAATATATTCTATATAAATTATTTATATATCTTCTTATTTCTAAAATATGTTAATAATGATAAAATTTATTAATAAGTATTATTAACAAACGATTCTAGAAAGAATTAATTGCCTAATTTCTAAACATGTCCTTTATTTTGAAATTATTAAAGATAAGGAATTAAAATATGTCATCAAAAGCATCTTCAATGACATATTATATATCCTGAATGTAATAAAAATCTATTAAACAGTTTCATAGTTAATACAGGAAAACTTCAGAACATTGAATGCCCACCACATTTAAACATTTAGAGATAAAGATTTAATTGATATATCATCGAAATCAACTTCAATGACTTGAACATCCTGCTAAATCTTATAAAAATGCAATAATAATTCAGAATATATTAAGAGAATACTCCAAAAGGTTGAACGTCGCCATTTTTTAAACGAATGTATCTAGTGGAGTAAATAATGAGACCTTGAGATTATCTTTAATATTAGAATATCATTAATTTATTATCAAAAGTTATTAGTGTGGGAAGACCGTAAGGTGATTTCATAAACCTCAGTTTCCTTGTAAAGTAAGTTAATATGCAAAATAAGAATTTAAACAATTCAATAAAAAATACCAAAAATACAAAATATTTAAATTTTTTAATGAAATTTATGAATTGAAAAATAAATATAATTAAATTTTCAAATTCCGAATCAAATATTTCAAGAAATCAATATTGTGTATCCAATTCTTATCTTGATATTAAAATAAAATTTATTTAGGAAATATTACTATAACTAATTTATTTTTTAACATCTTTATAATTTTTTAAACCACATTTTTGAGTTTATTGAATATTTAATTGAACTGTTTGGGTCCTAGTTTACTGCAAAATATTTTCTCTCCAATATTTTAAAATATATTTAAAATATATTTTTCTATCTATCAAATTTTTTATATAAATTGGTTCGAAATCATGGAAAAATCAAATATAATTTTAGAAAAAAATTGATTTAGAATTGATGATGATAAAATTTCTTCTTGTTTTCACAAGGGAAATTTAGTTGATACAATAAAAATAAGCAAATCTGCTATACGTGTTTTTATTTTCATACAAGTTTAAAATTATATATCACTGATTAAAATTTTATTTACCGAGTATTATATATGTTATACAATATATAAATTTATGATACAAGAGCCAGGGGTATTCGAAGAAAAGGTAAAATTGGTACAGTAACTTTAACAATTTAACGAACTATTCAGAATTACTTAAGTGAGTTTCCGGTGAGTTGTTGGTAGTTAACGAACTCAGAGTCTCAAGCTCAATTATTTTAGTAACTTGGGATTTCAAAGATGGCAGATAAAATTGTCTATTAGTGTAATAGCTATTCTTTTAAGAATTGTGTTCTCCGAAATGACAAATTTCACCAGAACTTATCGAAGCATCTAAAATCTCATCATCGTTGTCTAGTTCAGTTTATAACTTCAGTAACTTTTTTTAATTTAATCTAATCTTTGAGTTGAGTAGAGAAAAAATTAAATAGTAGATTTAAAGTCGATAATTTAGATATTATCGATTCAAATTTGATAAAAAAAAATGACTTTAAGCTTCATTAAATCTAATTTTATTTTAAATTACATTCTTAAAGAAATTTTTTCGTATAAGACGAATTCTATTATTAAAGGAAAAAATTAAAAATAGTTTTTTTTTATATTTGTAATTATCGCAAGAGATATAAATTCTCTCGTGACAAATATATGAGAACTAAAATTGCTTTCATAGATTTTAAAAATTCTTCTCTATTGGTATACATGCTACTATTATAGAAATGAAAATATTTAAGATTTCGTTGACCAATTATAACTTTATAAACAATTTTGGGATAATTGGGATATTTTCAAAATGTATGGTTTCGGCTTAACATAGCAACTTTAGTTTTTATCTATAAAAATATTCAAATGCATGATGGTTAAATATATAGAATTTTTATATACTACTTTCAAAATTATGATAAATGATTATAGGCCTATCGTTAAACTCTTAATATAAGTGCTTTTGTAGGCGCAGAAAATTCTTGCCTATTTTTTATGCATTCAGTAAATTTCGAATATTGTAGGCCTATATGTGATTATAAAACAAATTTAAAAATTTAAAATAACATTTTTCAGATTTTTAATTAATTATGTAACCACACTATTAGTTTACATTATTTTTTTATTTTGATTTTTTTATTAATTTTATAGTATTATAATAAATTATTCAGACGTATCGGGATTATGGAGTGAAATCTGCATTAATATATGCCAAATATCAGTTCATCTCAAAAGAAAAGTCGTTTATTACATTAAGTTTTGAAAGGATATAAAAGATAAATCACTTGTTGATTTAATCAAATATATATTCTCTATTTGAATCAATAACACTCTTCCAACGTTGTGAAAGTTTTAAAAATTCATGTTTAGACAAGGAGAGACATGTTTGAACAAGTACAGTATAAAAAAGACATTACTTTTGGGATGACTTGATATTTCTATCGATATTGAATATTAAGAGTTAGTTCGGATCCCCGGAAAAATGAAGAATTGAATCTGTATTTGAAGCTATATCATCCAAATGGTAAAGTTTGGATGATAAAATTTGAAATCTAGTATTCAATTCCTCATTTTTTCAGGAGATCCGAGCCCATCTTATAATCTTCAGTTTCTTGCTCGCTTTTCCGCATGGCATAAATTTTTAAAAATAAGAAAATAAATTAGTGGAGACTTCTTTTGCTTGCATGAATAATTGTTTATTTTGTATAATAACATCTGTAAAAAATTGCAATGTAAAAACAATCTATATTATAATATCAATAATAATATAAATCTAAATTATAATTTGGAACATTCGTTTATTTTAATAAATTTTTCGGTGCGTAGTTATTGTTTGAGTTGTTTGACCTGTCTAGAACACTCATCGATGAGAACACTACAGAACGGCGTTTTAAGTGCCATCTAGTGACTTAAATATAAAATACTGCTAAATATTATTGATATATGCAATCATAATATATTGCAATTTATTTTCGGTATCTATAAACATTTCACTCTTAAATTTCTCATTTGTTTTAATCCATTTTTTAAAATATTCAATAAAAATATTCTGAATTTTAATATAAAAAATTAATATAAAAATAAAAAATATTGACTAAAGTTAAGTTATTTTTATTAACAATATAATATAAATTTATTAAGTTATGAACTTATTATAGCTCATCCTGATAATGTTAATCAAATAAATTCAGAATATCAAACACTTCACATCTTAAATACATTTTATAATATGTAATTTATAAAATAAAAATGGAATTTGAGTATCGATTTAATTGACAATGGTTAAAAATAAGCCGAACGTTTTTAGTTTATAATTAGACTTATTATTTTGTGAATAATGCTCCCTAGTTTACATTTACTGTCAGGGCCACATTTATAGTTTTGGAGGCCCTAGGCGCCACATTATTATGAGGATTAAAATAACAAGTCTATTATAATTTCAATTATAAATTCAATATTTAAAAATAAGTACTTTATTTTGCAGCTATAACTGGACTGTTTTTTATATTGCTGTTTGTGAGGAATAAGGTTTTAAAATGTGGCCCTATAAAGAGTGAGGCCCCAGCTTGCGCCTAATGCGTTTATGGTAAATGCTGCCCTGTTTACTGTATGCTGTATTTATATAGATTAAAAAGAAATAATTTTAAAAACAATATTTTATGTGCAATATTTATGTTTAATATATAACTTGATTTTATACTAAAATTCATTTACATAAATTAATTTTTATTGTTTACCATTTATGATATTATTTTAATGTTGCTTTAATCGTTTTATGTTTATATAAAAATTTATATAATGATTAGTTTCAAGTAATTACAATAGATGGCGATAGTTTATATAGAAAATTCAAGCAAACTTATTATTAGGAAAAATAAAGAAAAATTTTTCTCTTTAATCACAATATTAATGATTTAAATATTAAATAAATAAGCATAATTTAATATTCCAATTTCCACCGACAAAATTTCTAATTTATTAATTATTAAAATTGGTATATTTGTTTATATTTCTATAATCTGTTCTGCTATTCTGCTTTATGAATAATTATTAAAAATTTTATATTTTTAAAGTATTCTTCTTGTTATTTTTTACCGTGCTGATTTTAAAATTCTAAGAAAAATAAACAAACCTTCCATGATTTATGTGGAAAAAGTAAAAACAACATTGTATCAAATTGTTTCGAGATAAGCCGACCAATAAATTTTACTCCAATTTGACTTTCAAAGTTTCATTGATTGGCTATCTTTCTAATATATTCGGCAATAAATCAATCAGTTTTTGATGAAATGAACTGATTTAATCAATGAATATGCGGAAAAAAAGAGATAAATAGCATTTTGATAAATAAGGTCAATAATAGTAACAACTATAAGAGCCGATTTTTGATTTGTGTCACCAAAGGAGAGATTTGTATCGTGAGAAAAGAAAGCAATTTTTTAAATTTCCATAAATATATTAAATTCCAATTATGCCTTGGAATAATTCCGAATGTGTGAAAAAACTGTCCCTCTTACTCCCATCATAGTTGGCATCTATAGTAAGTAGCCCAGTTGACTTGGAAAATATAATTATTGTCATTTTATGTGACAATAGCTATCATATCCAAGTCAAAAAGTTTGATTTAGTTTCACTGCAAGTTTTATTCTTATTCATTTTTCGGATATGAGATTTGAAATTATTATTTACGTTTATTCTCTAATGTTTATTTATTTGTAGTCTATTCTAACTTATAAATATTTTTTTCGAATCATGTTGCGACTGAGAACTTTTGTGAGAAAATATTTCTAACTTAAAATGAATAATATTCGAACCATTCATATAATATTGATGTAGGCCTACTGTATTATAATATATGCCAGTTCTATATTTGAGAAAAAATGTTCTTTCCTTTCACTAGAATTCTGATTTTATTTATCTCAAATTCCATTTTGTTAATGCATTCTAGTTTTGGATTATTTGGGACTCGGAGATCTAGTAATAAATTCTCATAGATGTTAAGGACAATGGTACGATTCTTTCAATAAAATCATTCGTGTATATTTTGCATAGTTGTTAATATTAAGAAATGTCTCACAATTCTTAGCTGAAAATTCTTCGTCGTAAACAAAATCTAAAAATATATCCTATATTGTGGAAAAAAAGTATTTCATCCCATTAGTCAAACATCATTATCTATGCACACAATTTTTAGATATTAAATGCTAGTTTTCAGATATATATTAAAGAGAGATTTATTACTCGTAGAGAATCAGTTTAATCATAATTATTTAAAATTAAATAAAGACAAAACTATATTTATGAATTTTTCTTTGAAACAGACTTAGATTTCTGATACATTATTTCAAAATTACAGTGTAAATTTTTTATATAACTCATGAAGAACTTGGTATTATTTTAGATTGTAAGCTTTCTTTTAAATACCATCTATGTAAGATTTATATTGTAAATTGGACTTTACATAGAGATATTTATCAATGAATCTAATATAAATATAATTAAAAAGTGGATACATGAAAAAATAAAAAAAATCAAATATTGTTTACCAATATCAATGCAGCTGCTTCGAATTATCATGTATAAGTTAAATAAAATTATAAATCGTACTGTTAATTATATAGTAACTAACTATGTAAAGTCTAATCAATATTTATCAATGCAGCAAAAAAACTTCAAATGTTAAAAGTTTTTAATTAAACATTTAATTATTTATTATGATATTAAACTTATTAATACTGTTCTCAATGGATTTGATTTTATTAATCAAATTTATATAAATGTAACATAGTTCAAAAGACGAAAAAAGAGCAGGAAATAATTATAATCTGTATACTTACTGTATGATTTATCTCGATTAAAATAAATAAATTTGTACTCTGATTAATTATTATTTGTTTGTATTTAATTATAAATTTTTCGTTTTATATACTTCACTACTCTCTAGGGGATTATCTACTGTTTTCTATGCTTTTATACAAATTTATGGTAAATAAATAAATAAAAATGTAAAATATAAATAGTGACTTTTGAGATTTACTAATTTACTATGACATTTTAAGATTTGCATGAAATTAATATTTTTTGTTTTTTTACAAAATAAATGTCTTAAGATATTTAACGAACGAAAGATGATCATGTAAAATAACCAGTTATATAAAAATGTTTATTTTGAATTAACTGACAAAAAATGCAGAATTTTACTATACCAAAATTTTTCAGCCAATTTTTGAAGTCTGATTTTTATTGATATTTAGTTTACTTCATTTTATTTTAAAAATTAAAGTCATAAAATCCTGTAAACTGTCAAATAATTAATTTTTATTATTCTAAAAATTGAATATACAATACTATACATTAACTGTAAGTTCGCTATGAGGAAAAAACTAAGAATACTATTTTCAATTTTTAAATATATTATAATTTATAAATAATTATTTTAAAAAGTTTATGGCATTTACATAAGGACATGTGACTAGAAATTATGATTTAGAAAATGTTAATTTTTATGAAAATAAGAATAACTATTTTTCTATTTTGTAATTTGTAAGTTATCAAAGTTTATTTTTCGGTAAAAATTTAAGAAAATTATTTATTTATAGTAATAGTTCAATTATTATATTACGAAAAAGTTGAATTTTTAAAATATCTAAAAATATGAAAAGCAATTCATGTCGGAAGGAATTTGTTCCGAATTTTGAAAATTTATACTCGTACAGTATTGTTAATTCTAAATAATACTCGTACAGTATTGTTAATTCTAAATACTCAGGAGATTCGAAAAACGAGAAAATATCTAAAATTGGACTATTGATCTTGGCCAAATAATTAGATTTCTAATTTATAAATATATTATTTTACAAAGACTTGAGGAAACAGAATTCAGGCTAGCACCTGAATACAAGTACCTAGTATTCCTAGGATACTTGTACTTCTATCTCTTCACAACCTTATAAAATAATGTACTATATTTATAAATTTAGCTAAAGGACCGCCCATTGTCATGCACGTCTGACTAGATACCACTTTGAAAATGAATAACAACTTAAAAATTGAATATTACTATACTGTATCATTAAAACATTTACTGATTAATTTATTTGAAACAAAAAAACATAAAATAAACAGAGCACCTATACCTTAGGGTACTAGGGTACTAGCACATTGTTTATTTTTCAAGTTAAATTCTGGATATTTAATTTTATCTATTAATATTATAGAAGATAGAGTAGCAAATAGGATACTATCTGAAAATATCTCTACATAGCGTATTTAATTTAGATTCAAACTACTTTCATAATAATAATAGTTATGTTTAAATTACTAAATGTCTCAGAGGCATTATTAAGTTTGCCATTATAACAAGGTAAGGAAAATTCAAACGAACATTGTATAGTGTACGTTTCAAGACAATATTAATTTGGTGCATTCAGTGCAAAACAAAGCTCCTGCTAAGTATATCAATTTACTAGAGTTATAATATCTTCACTTTATACAAAATCTACTTATTTAAATATTTCTAAAAATTTATACAAATTTTAGATCTAATAAAAGAATTTTGACTAGCAGATCTCTAGAATTTTGACTAGCAGATCTTCAGTTTGAAATTTATTGATGCCACAAACTTACTAATAAACAGTTCAGGTATATTTAAATGACCGACTTGAATGTGGAATCTATATCATTATAACTGCAAATGGTAGCACTTAATTACTGTATTTACTTCTCATTATAAATTATCATTGTCTTAATTTATTATTAGTAAATTCTTTCATAACTTTTTAGTTTCTTAACATCTTGGAGACACAGTAAAGTTACCTGGTCGTGCTTATGAATTTTTTATTACCAGATTGATCGTGTAAAACAGAAACTTATCAATCTTACATTTGAACACTACTCAGCTACATAGAATTTTCTTTAAGATTCAATATGAATGTTCATTCTATTTTATGATTCAACAATGTTCCTTTTAAATTTTGATCCCAAGCTCTTTTTTAAATTTCATATTAAACTCTATAAAAAGCGACAGAACAATTGTCATTTCTTAGAAATATTATTAATTTGGATGCTTTTAATATTTTGGTCTATGCCAATTAACTTTTCTCATATTCATTATGATTTAATTTTATACGCTTCTAAGTATTGATATCACATTCACAAAACACATTATGAATACAATAGCGTGATTAATTAATTATATATATATTAATGTACATAGATAAATAAAATTTCAGAAATATAATACGAAAAACTAGCCGAACTTAATTCTATTTAAGATGAAACGTTTATGAATAAAATTATTGATGAATTTCTTAAATCTGATATTATCTTCTAGAATGTGACATAGAAATCATCATGTAATCATAAATATATTCATATTATTTATTGCGAAATTACGAAAAATCATTTTTTTGTTCGCACGGTCTTTCCAGATAATAATTCTTTCTAAAAATTCTTGTTTTTTAATTTCAAACTCTCTATTATGTATTACTTTCTACAGCTGTATATTATTCAGGTTTTTTGGGAGACATCTCTTGTACTTATATATTGACGTATTTATAAATTATAAAAATATTTGACTTTTAATCAATATCTTATTATTTTTAAATTTTTATTTTCAAACATTTCGTTTTAATTAATTACATTATCTAAAATATTAATGGAAAATAGATATATTTTACAGAAAATTGATCCAGGAAGCATTACTTACTCTGCATAAACTTTTAGCGAATTTCAATAATTAACATAAATGACTAAAAGTGATAAAAATTTGATATAAATTTGATTAAAGTTTGATATAAATTATTGTAGCCATTTATCATTTTTTGATATATTTATGGAATCTGTTATGCTAAATAGCTATCTGAAGTACACAGTGGATTTTATCGATAACTAAGAATACATCAAGCCATCGTGTGAAATATTTATTTGGATAAAAATCTCATAAAATGTAATTTAAATATATGAGTATTTAATAACTCAATGTATTTGAATGAAATTATATAGTCCAAGTCAGTGTAATCTTACTAACTTTCAAATGGAATATGCAGCAAACTTGAGAAATATAGTTCTAGATCCTCTGGCCGTATTTATGGAGTACTTCAAAATTTCTACAAAACTACAAAGTAATAATTTCGATAATAATCTTAAATAAAATTTAATAAACCATGTATATATAAGCACATAAAAAATATAGATTATATTCAGATTTAATTATAGATTAGTTTTTTTTATATGAAATGAGAAATAATTAACATTAGATTTGTCGATAAGTTTCTCGTTCTTAAAAAAGGAGTCTCAGTAAAGTAAATTTGAGAAAAAATTGGTCTAAGATGCAGTCATAGTACTATTATAATTTATGATTTTCCTAGCAACTAATGCAATTTTCTAAAATACTGCATAATATTCTACTTACACATGTGCATTCGCATAAGAACTTAAATAGTTTAATCATATTTACTATATATGATTAAAATATTTTTAAAATATGTTAATTATTTTTAAAGTATAAACTTTCAAAAGTTTTTATGCTTTAAAAGAGATTCGAAAGAGATTATATCTAACGTGGACGTTCAAAATACAGGATTATTTTTGTTTACAATACTAAAGTCAAGAGAAATATCACCCGAGAGAATGTGGTTATTTTATATTACAAAGATAAAAAGAAGAATAATAAAAATTCGATTTTTTTAATATTGAAGAGATACAATAACTGAAACAATAAATCCGATATGATAAATTATTCAGATATTGTAATTCTTTTTGCTGATATATCCGACATTGGTTTCAAGTAAAAATATATCTATATTTACAATGTACGATTTTTTTTCAAAAATTCACAAGCAATTTATGTTTCCTTACAGTGAAATATTTTCCACAAACGAAAATTACTTTAAGATATGCAAAATGTTTGTTTTTGTGAAAAATAACAAATCAAAACTTTTGAAAATATATAAAAATATGACTATATTTTTTATAATTAAGTTATTTATAAATAAAATAATGAATATTTGTTAGAATATAAAGTAAATAAATTAAGAGACAATTTCAATTATTGAGTATAAACTACTTTATACTATATATTTACTTATATAATTGCGAACAACCATGAAAATTTCATTTTGTGAGTAATAAATCCACAATGATTTTAATTATTGAATATGATGTAACAGAATATTAGGAACCTAATAATTTTTAAACGAAATTTTTGAAAAAATCTAGCATTAACAGATAAAAAAAATTAGTAGAAAAAAACAATCCAGCACTAGGCAGAAAAACACTATTTCTATCTGTCAGATTGTTTTTTCTACTAATTTAAAATGGTAGAAATTCTACAATTTTTAGATTATAAAGAATTAATTAAATAAATTTAAATTAAAATGCAGTATTATTATTTCTATTATTTCTTAATATATAAATTTCTATTATCTTACATCGATTTTGATCTTCCTCATATCTGTTCTTTGAGAACAGCAGCTGTCTTGTTAGATTTTCTCAATGATTATTATTAATTTATAACATATTTAAATTCATTAAATTCATTAACTAAAGTGTGATGAATATAGTACAGGTAATTATATTAAAACAATTAATTTTTTAATCGAAATTCTTACATCTGACAATTTTAATTTTTAGTTTTTATTACTATTATTATTTTTAACTATTTTAGTGTTTAATATACAATTCGTTTCTTCTAATTTAAAATGTAGTTTTAAATTAAATTTTTTAATGCATCCGGTTTGGCACCACGCTTATTGAATTTAGAAGTTTTGTGTAAATAAGTAAAGAGTGCTTTTCTCGATGAAATTAAACTTTTTTAATAATTCTTTCGTAATCTTATCTAGTTCTATATAGACTCTATTGGAGTACGAGTATGTGGAATTATTAATTAATCTCTTATTATCTATTAAAGTAAGTTGAAATTTTTATCATTTCTAAATTAAAATAAGCTAAAATAATAGAAAATATCCGAATGAAATTTCAATTATTGAACAGCTATTTATTTTAAAGGCCGAAAATTAAAATTCATACTCATTAGAAAATTAGTTTCTTATTTAATTCATTAACTAGTTTGCTGTATTTGGGTGCATAATTATATCTTTATCTAATATATATATTTAAATCTTTAATCGAATGTAAATGAATTTTAGATTTTCTATTAGTATCTAAAAGCATAGAGATAAGTCTATTCATCAAACTTATGAAATCATCTATCATGTTTATAACTGTCTTTGATACATGGAACTGGAATCTATTAGTTCTATTTAGAGTATCCTTAACAAAAATGGTTTCTCGTAATGGAATTTTATCATAATCTATTCCCATTATAAAATATATAACATTTCTATAAGGTGATAAAAATTTTTGAATCATGAAATTATATAATAGAAATATTATATTCTAAATGAAAAGAAAATTAAATATATTATAAAACGTGAGATATAATAAAAGCTTGGAAAACAGCTCTTCAAGCTCTCTACTTGAGACAATTAACCTCCCACGAAGATGTGTAGTCTGGAGTGTTTGTTGTAAACTTTATTTATTGTTTGAAAGTTAATTTATTTAAGATATTCTAGTTCTTCTTAGAAAAGTTTTTGATTATTTAAGTTTTTGTCATAATTTAATTAATAAATCAAATGCATTTTCATGATATTTGTGCCTGGAATTAAAAAAATTGCTACGTTATTTGCAGAATGACAAAAGTTATCGTATGATGATGATTCATATTTTAAAGAATGTAAAACTTTAAAAATGTTCGCAAAAATACATATTTCACTTTTGCCCACAGTTGTTCTTTTGGATACTAGTGCATTATTATCTCGATACTTTTTTCTTCTCATTAAAACGTCAAAACTGCTTATGCTTTGTTTAAATGTCGTAACTATAAATCCACATTACGATATCTGCTATATTTCAGAAAGTTTTCATTCTCATTGATTCAATCTAGTAAATTTTATAGCGTATCAACTCGAAATCCGTTTCTACACGTACGAAACTACAATTACGATGTTCTCTTTGACAAATCCCATTTTTTAATTTTTTTTGATATCTTATAATTCATACAAGATTCCTACTTTACCAACATTACTCTCTATTGATTGAATCAATGATTTGTTTGCATCACTTGCAGATGCTTTCTAGGCTATTCTTGAATGGTACATATCTTCACAAACATTTTTTATGCCCAATGTTATTTTATTTAACATTTATATTGTTATATAAACACTTACATGTACCATTTCAGTGTTTAAAATCAATCGAAAAATTTGTAAATTTAACAATTCATTATAGGCCTACTCTTTCTACGTGATATTGCCTGTAATTTTTATTAAACTAACTAATTAAAAATCTGTGCTCAAAAGCAATTTTGCTTGCGATATTCCTGATTAGATGATCAAAGTCTGCACTTTTTAATTTTATAATGATGATAAAGGATTATTTCCACATTTCTCTATCTTTCATAATAATTTATATCACTCGAGAGTTGAAATTTAATGGTGTTGAAATTTCATCTTTAAGTTCACTTAATATTTTAAACCTTTACTCAAACTTTTATGCAGAAAGATATTGCCTTTAATTGATAGCATCGAAAAATCGCAAGCACTCAAAATCCTGCCAACACAGCATAAAATAGTTCTAGAATTAAATAATAAACTACGTTTTATGGCGGATATTTTACACTATAAAGTACCTGTACGATGAATAAATTGCTTCAATTGAGAAAGAAGATGGAACAACTGTCCTAGAACTTTTTTGATCATATAAATCAAGTCGGATAAGAAAAAAACAGTGTTAGAGAAAATAGTTAAAATTTTTCGACGGATTGAAACTAAATAAATAATTCTCTTACAAATTTATAGAACAATTACATGATTTTAAAATATAAAATAATCATGAATTTGTAAAAATATTTATTTAAGTTTAACTTATTGGCTTGAGATGTTTTAAGTCTCTAAAATAGTAAGAAAATTCTTAATATATTCAAATGAATATTAATTAAACCGTTAGATGTATTCAAATGATTGAATAGATTTAATATAGCTTATGTTATTATTTTATGAAACATCCATTTGAAATTAATTTTCAAGATCATATACAATGAATTATTGCATTTATACAAACAAGTTAAGTATAGATTACTCGTGAAAAGACTTTCCATAAATAAACTGTATAAATTTCGTAATGACGTCTGTTTTGTTTGATATTTCCATTACAAAATAAATTAACAGGATGTATAAATTAGATATGTTCGTATAATTAGAGTAAATATTATTCAATTTGAATAAAATCCCATATGTTGTTATGATTCACCAGAATTATGATAGAATCATTATTGCAGACATAAGGATCCAATTGAAGATGCAAAATCGAATAATGGAAACAATCATTTGATCAATTAATTAATCTTAATTAAATTGTTTCAGAGTATTATTTTTCTTGTGGTCACTCATTTTCGTTAATCTTATGAATAGTCTTGAATAATATAATATAAAATTTTTAATCTTCAAAGAAAATTCAGAAATTTTATGACTAAACCTACATGATATTTTTATCCTCAAACATGTATAAATTTAACAAATAAAGTATATTTATTTACATTAATTCGAAACTTTTCTAAATAGATTTATTAAAACCAAAATTACATAAAAAGGGAAAACTATATAGGTCCCTATATATATATATAAGACTTATATATTTTTTTTTCTGAAATTCGCTTTTTTAAAATAACATACCTTACTTTAATTCATTACTCATTAATTTAAAACTGTGGTAAGGAAAAAAATAGAAATGTTTATAACAATTAAAAATTTAAACAATATTTTAAGATTTAACAATTTTAAATTATTAATTTTAACTTATTTAAAGTATATATAAGAAAATTAAAATATTAGAATAAAAAAAGACGGAAAAAATTACGAAAAAAATATTTTTATCTAATAAAATAAAAAATTACCAAAAAATAAATAAAATAATATACAGTACTTTATAAATAAATAAATGATGATTGGGGCCATCTCATGAACATTACTTTCTTCATTGTCTAATGTCAATTTCTAGCAGTGATATTTCGCGAAGAGGATTTCGAATATTCCAGACAAAATTCAGGATCACTATAGTCATACCTGACTATCTGGACTATTCCCAGAAGTGTGGTAAGTCTATTCATAAAATAATCTTAAAGCTTCGAATATTAAAAGTAAATCTTATTTCTATGGTTAATCAATACTTTCTATAATAGACCTAGTAGAATGACCTTTCATATTTTTCTATAATATAAATGCACAATGACCAAAATATAATAAAATCATATTTTTAATGCGAGATAAATCTTTAAAATCCAGATTAAATGTTTTAAAATATCAAAAAGTTTCTCGATTTACACGGTAAAAAAATCTAATAAGCTTAGTAATTCAGTAAATATACAGTAGATGAATTTATTACTTTTATTCGCAAAATTAAGAATTTTAATTATAAAAACAATGTTAGCGATAGTTTTTGCAATGAATAATTTTTATAATTTTATTTGAATTATAGTTTCTGATAATTATTTTAAATGCAGTATACAAAATATTTTCAGTTAAAATTAATAAAAATCATATTACATTTGATTTAAATTAATAATAATACGGTAAATATTACATAAATAATGTAATGCATACTGCTTTTAATACATGAATCACAGCATACTTATTGCTTTGATATGTTAAAAATAGGATTTTAAATCCAAATATTTTAAAACTATCGATATCTGGTAAAGAAGAAGCACCAACCTCTTTAAATATGCAAAGAATGCGTTCCAAAATTCGCAATTAAGGGTGAATTCAGAAAATACTCCGAGAAATCTCCACTGGAGAAGCTAAAGAATGACGTCACGACTCGTGGAGATGTGAGACCAAGACGTTTTTGACTGCTCGATCGCTTACTTAATGTTAGAAAAACGAGGTAGGTCGGCTGGCGATGTTTAGGTTGGCTATTTTCACGAAAGTGCATTCAATTCTATAGTTAATTGACTTTGTCTTGATGGAATACGTCTGGCCATCAAAACAAAGTCAATTAACTATAGAATTGAATGCACGTTTGCGAAAATAGCCAATCTAAACATTGTCAACCTATCAGCCAACCTACCTCGCTTTAAGCGATCGAGCAGTCAATCCAATCTATTATAAAATGTCCTTGCGTGAGACAATATGATTTGTTGAATGGCTGGATTTCTAGAAGTTTAACAAATCACTTTATTTCGCGATGTGACATCATTCTTTAGTTTCTCAGCGGAAACTTCTCGGAGCATTTTCTGAACTCAAGCATTTTGATATAATCATATTGTCTCCACTTACTATACAATTTTCATTAAACCCGAAATTAAAGTAGAAAAATTATGAAATGATGTAAACTTAATGAAAATATGAATAAAAACAAAAATTCATACATACATGAGAAAAAACAATAAAAAGAAAATAAAACTATATTAATAATTAAAACTTTTATACGAAATCAAGAATACTGAATTATATACTCTGAGGAGCTGGTGTATTATACTAAATTAAAACGATATCTATTCTATCATTGTTTAAAAATCGGAAAATATTTAATAATCTCATTAAATTTTTCCATTTTAGATAATTTCAAAATTTGATTAGTTTTACTAATCAAATTTAATTAAACTAATAATCAAAATTATATTTATAGGATTTATTTATTATCCTATAAATATAATTTAAATTTTTGAAAAAGCTTGCTTCTCAACTTTTCAACAAATAATTATAGAATAATTATCCTAATATTATTTATAGGATAATTATATAATAATATAATGTATTGTATTGCTACATAATTATCGATTTAATTATATAGCAATACATTATGTAGTATATATTTATTTTTCTTCTAAATTTAATTATTTTAACACTCACCATAATATTTCAAATGAAAAATCAATAAATTTAAAAAGTAGATGAAAATCTAGAATATAAGCATACTTTTTTCTTTAGATTTCCTATGTAAATAATATATTTTTAAATAAATTCTACTCAGTATATTGCTGCTTCCTTTCTCCTGTGTAAAAGTTGAAAAGCAAGCTTTTTAAAATTTAAATATATCAAATCTGAATATAAATGATCGTCGTAATTGCTTGTCTTTGCATATTTATATATGAATGTATAGAAGATATGCGAACTTGTCAAAGTAAGGTGTAAATATTTAATTCGTATAAGGCAAAATATTCTTCGTTTGGAATTAGATATTTGATCGTAAAGTTGAAATGTGTATTAAATATTTAATAAATAATATTGAATAATAGTCTACTTATTGAATTCCTTCTGAATATAAACCGGGTGGCCAGAAAGTCTGTTCTCCAATAACTTCGATATCATAGGAGAAAGTTTGTTTTCCAGTTATTGGAAGATGAAAGATCTAATATCTGGAAAACAATATCCTACATAGGTTGAAAGATATTGAACATATGTAAAAAATAATGATACTTTAATACAAAAAGTCCACAAATGAAACTCGTATTCCACCCAAAATTCTATCTTGAATGAAGAAATGAAGGTCAAACAGTCGCCATCATGGAGACTATAAAAAATAGAAATTGCTAATTACATAGTTGAAGAGCGCATGATATTTGTTAGAAGAGCACGCCATTTTTTAGAATGAAGAAATAATTTTTATATTAATACTGTACGCTCTTCAATAGTTACTACTTGAAAATGAAGGAACTGGATATTAGCATTTCGCTCATTTGAATTATTAAATTTAATAATTTGATAATGTAATAATTATTAACTATTATTATGATTAATTAATAAATAATTAATTATTCGAATAATTTTTTCTAACAAAATAAAATACGAATTTTTGATATCATAATGTTGCTAGAGTTGTTATTATAGGAAATATAGAACTGGGCACATCCTACATATCCTACGCAATTGTTTAATAATTTCATTTAATTAATGAATTCATTAATAAAATACAAGAGTATATGGTCGATATAGTTAATTTAATGAATTAACAATATTGAATAGATACTGTAACAAATACACAAAGTTAATTTTTAGTATATTTCATAAAAGTTTGTTTTGTAATTATTTTATTAAAAATTCAGATGGCATTGCTACATTTCAGACGGTGGAAACATAAAACTTCAGAAAATACAGTAACTAGTAAACATAGAATTCCATATAAAGAAGGCCTATGCCGGTTTTTCAAAAAATTCACAAAAATCAGGTACTTATATATTTATTATGTTTTTTATCAACGGAAAATGCAGTACCTTTCAAACAGTTTTTATAAAAAAAAATACTTTTCAAGAAATTATGATGATCTGTAACTTCGGTCTTTTTAAAATAAACATGTATTTAATTGTAAAATACCTTTCAAATAGACAAAAATGAATAATTTTATGTATTATTTGATCAGATTAGCAAATGTATTATGTTATCATTTTGTATATTTTACTTATCTTCAAAAACAGAGTCGTCATCTTGTTTTCTTCTTCATACATCAGATTAACTGCGGTACTCTTGCTTTTCTCTCTATAGCTACATCAATATTATTCAGTTAATTATTATCCAATAGGAAATGGTTTTTACAAAATACATTGCTGTACAAATTAATTGGGACAAATGAAAATTTATGTAATTTTCAAGTTTTTAAGTGAATGTTTATTTCCACAAATTATTAAAAATATGTCAACATAAAATATAATCTTTTAATCCTTTAATCTTTATTATTTGTTGAATATGTTTTGGCATAGAACTGATAACATTTTTACATATTTTCTTTAACTGTTATCATGATACCACACTTTTATAACATTATTTTTCATCTGTACCTTTATAATGCAGGTTAGTTTTTTTACTTCTGGCCTTTATAGAAATTGCCCATAAATTTTCTATAAGCTTTAAATCTGATGATTTCCTGTCTGTTCTAAGACAGTAATTCCTATTTATTGCATAAAATTTTTTACTTTCTTTGAAATGTTATGCATAACAAGATCATGTTGCAAAATTACATTTCCATTGGAAAATGTTGCCAATGTTGTAGACTTTTTCTTCCAAAGATATCAGCTTTTTTTTCAGAATTCATCATCCTTTCAATTTGGACAAGTATTTCTGGTCCACTGCAAGTAAAATATTCCCCAAAATTGTTTTATAGAGCTTTACTGTTTGATCCAAATGATCACTTCTCAAAGATTCTTGTGGGCTTCTTCTTACAACTGTTACAGCTTGCATGACAAAATGAGTCTCATCTTTAAAAATCACATTCTTCCAATTGTCAGTGATCCAATTTTTATATTACTTTGCCCACATCAATCTTTTTCTCTTTTTGCCATTGATTAGAAGGCTCGATATGGCCTGTCTATGTCACAATGGATGGTTTATTTAGTAATATTCTCAAATCTGATTTATAGTATACAGTAGATTCCTGATTGGCCAGCCTCTATGGAACTGGACCTTGGGTCGGATAAACGAATGACCGGCTAATATGAAAACATATGTAAATACTATTTGTAGATTGTACTGTACATTAAACAATAATAAAATACACTGTATATCTTTAATATTTAAACTTCATCCTTATCACATAAAACTATATGGGTAGCCATTGGACAGCATAATAATATATTACATCATAATAATATATAGACTATATATATAAAGATTATAATATATACAGTATATATATAGGTTGTATTTAAATATTTATTTAGATAAAATATCAATAATCTTCATTTGTTGATTTAAATTCGTATTTTAAAGAAAATCATACCATTTTTTCAAAAGAATTATATCAGTGAAAGAATTATCAGATGAATTATTACAGTTTCAAATGTATTCTTTCTTTTCGAACGACTTTTCATTTTTCACTTTTATCTGCTCTCATAAATAGTTCGACGAAAATATGGCCAGTTAAAATGAGACTAGATAAGAGTGTGGAATCTAATATTAATATATATATATATAAAGATCGATTCTAAGACCCCATTTTGAAATATGGACCCTATTATGAATACGGTTTTGAATCGAAGGGAAGAGATTGGAATCGATCTCAAATACACTCGGAAGTCGAATATTTATGATCCTACGGCAAAGCAGATGGACTTCAAAGAAGAAATGCATTTCGTATCTCTTTTTTCAAAAATTGCATTGCAACTGTAAAGCATTTGAATCCTTGTCATATCATAGGATTCAAAATCATAAGTTAATGAAATATATTTTTTCTATTCTTGTTTTAATTGCTTTCCATCTTACCTAAATGAAAACTACGTCAAGAGATACTAAACAGCGATTCTATTTCATAATCAACTGATGCCTTATCTCACATGCAGGATAAAATACATGTGCAGCCCGTGATGTCTTAGGAAATTTTTTGGATGACAGAACTGTATAATAATTCTTAAATATTGCGAACACATCTTTCGAAATATGTAGCGAAAGTAAAATGATAAATAAATAAATCTGAAAGTTTCAATAAGCTTATAATGTTTATTTAATAAAATTTCTTTCCCACTGCTAACAAATCTTAGTGGTAAATATCACACATACGGACAGCCTGATAAAATCTTTACTGGATAAAAGCTGTTTCAAGTATGTTTCAAAAGATACTCTTTTCATATTTATCCTTATAACATGCCAACTTATAAGTAAAACTTATCACTCTAAAGAACTCTAAAGAATATTTTATTAGTTTTACTTAGAATTTATACATCTAATATAACATATTTACAAATTTGAACTTATCTGTAAGTTATTTTCTTCTGTAATTCTTTTAAATTTAAATCCTCACTTCTTGAACGATTATTAAAATTTATTTTAGTAAACATACAATGAATGAATAAATGTTTTAATTTAAATTCCCTAATTACTGGTTTAATTGACAAATATAAGGTCTTAACAATTGGATTCTTTTTTTTTTTTAAGAATTTATAAAAAATAAATATTTTTTTATGTTCAATTTATAAGAAATATTTTTTCTATTAAGAAACATTTCCCACTTCTTAAGCTACTTATAGATTTGGGTTCTCCCAGTAAGTTAGTTTAAATATTTTTAATGACTAGTTTTTGCTGTTAAAATCGATTTATAAAACATAAGTGAATTAATTTTCATAATTAAAATTTTTTTTTGTAATTTTGTACTTTTAGAAAGCATTAAAAATCATTGTCATTAAATTATGACGTTCTTTACCGAGATGTAAAATTTATATACAATAGTGTATGTTCGCATTTACAAATAAATTCTTATTAAGAGCTGGTAAATGTTTAAGAAATTTTTCACTATTTTTATTTTCATTCAATTCAGAATTATATATAAAAAATATTTTGACAAACATGACAAACTCGATAAATAATAGCTTCGGGCATAAAGAATGCATCATATAGTAATATGTCACAGTTACACTTCATATCATATTTTTAAACAAAATTTCTTGACATTTTCTCATAACTTATTAAATCATATAAAACTTCACTTGACTTTATATAAAAATTCACCTTCAATTTTACATATACTTGAAACTAATTATTTTTCTTTTCTGTTTTATCTTATTAAAATCGACATTCGATGTCTTGAAGGTAAAAAAAAAATATTTCATCTTCTCAAAATTACAAAGCATTTCGATTTATTCAGAACTATATTAAATTCAGTTCGAGATAATGAGGTTTTTAAAAAAATGTTCCTGTGCATAATTTGCATAAAAAACTGTTCGATCAGATATTCAGAATTTTGCGTAAATCAATTTGACTTATCGTGAGGCAACTGTGATGGTTATCTCGCGGAATGTAAAACCAGATAAAGAGATTTTTATATTTCTTCTCACGATTTGTTAAATTTTTAAACAATTTTAAGTTTTAAATCTACAGTAACATCATGTCAAATTATTAATGGATTAAAGTGTTTTAAAACATTTTATTTTATTTAGTAGCCTAAATCAAGGATCATTTATATGTCTTTAATAAAATTATTATCTAAAAATGTTAATTATATGAATTTTAAATTAGTTCGAAACACAATAAGTTTTTAATTAAATCGATTTTATCAGAAATTTCTAAATTTATTTAAATAAAATAATAATATATTCATTTAAAATTAAAGTATACGGTTTTTAAATAAATAAAGATAAAAATCAATTATCATTTAATATATCGGTAGATAATAATTTAAAATGAAAAATTCAGATTAGAATTTAGATTTAACCTGACGATTATCTATATTGATATTAATGATAGAATTTATATTAAAATGATGTCCAAACTAGAAAAAAAAATTGTTGACAAGCTGATAAATAAGTTGACTGCAAATAATTTTATCTTGTTTAAAATCATGATTATTATTGCGATCTGTCAAATAAATTCAAACTTTCTGAAAATGATTAAATTATATTACGAATTTATCTTTAATGACATTTTATTAAAATATTTAATCAATATTTAAAAACCTTGTTTCTTTGTTCATATTTTGTTTAATATACATGTCTTCTACAAGAAGTAAGAATTTTAAAAAATGCTTAAAATTCATTAATTCAATAAATTATCACAGAAAAAAAATCAATTTTTTAATGTTATAATGATTTTTTTCAATAAATTAGAAACTGATTACTGATGATGATGATGATGATGATATTCTGATTTAGTTTTATCCGATTGTTTAACTTGTTTCATAGTTTATAATTTGCTTTCTCCTATTTATATAGAATGAATCAAAAACGTGGCAATAAATAAATTATTATAAAAATATTATAAATAATAAAATAATTTCTATTATTTTGATTTAAATATAGTAAATGTCATTTTATGTATAGAAAAACTAGTTAATTCGAACTACATCATTAAGCCACTTACAAAATCCTTATTTATATTTATATTTATTTATTTATAATTAATATATATGATTAATATTATCATTAGGCTCATATTATTATAATAAATGTACTGCATTACGACGATAATATACTATAAACAGACAACAAACAGTAATCCGAAGGTATTTAAATTGACCATAAATATTAGAAATCTATTTTTAACTAGTAATTTATGCTTGATTCGCATTCTTTAAAAATAAAAATATTTATTATATGTTAAAAATTCAATAAATATTTCGTTGTTAAAGATTTAAGTTCTAGATGCTCTTCTCTACATGAATCAATAAAAGATCTGTTTATCGCCAATCTATTTATGTGGTGATAAATGAAGATCATTTACAGTTGATTTCAGTTGATCAAGATCATAAATCTAATTCTTTGATTCCATCCACAAAACATTATCAATCGATAAAAGTGTATAAGTTTTATCGATTATTTAAACAAATGCATTTTTATAATATTGTTAAAAAATTTATTTCATTTAAAACATGAAACTATTAATATTAATTTGTATAAATTATGATCAAATTTTGAAAAGAAATTCAGTTGAAAATGTTATTATTATTTTTTTTTATTAAGATATTTTCAAATTTTTAAAATCTAATTTTCTTTTCGATCTATTCATTTTATTAAAGGGGTTATTAAATTTTCAAACATTTCAAAATTTCAATTTTTTTTTTTTCAAATAATAATGCTAAAATAGAATTTCATTTAAAAAAAATATACTGCATTTCAGAGATTACATAGTCATTTTATTAATTGATTTAATCAGATAATCAGGATTTTGAAAGTTTTGTAATCATTATAACTTTGAAAAATAATTTTTATTAGTTGCTTTAATTAATTTCATTTATAATCACTACTAAAAATAAATATGCTAATTATTGCATTACGGAGATTATGCAGAGGGGGAAAAAATACAATTTTAATAGAATTAAAATAGTTAAAGAAAGAAAATTAAAGGATAAGTCTAAATTTCAAACTAACTAATTAAAAAGTCGAAACTAAAGTTTATAACGAGAAAAATTAATTTTTATAAATCGATAAGATTTGTCATTTTTTATTAGTGGAAAAAGTATTAAGAAGTTATAATGAAAGCATAACTTTATATCCTAAGTTGGTCGTTTTGAAAAGGAAGATAAAAAAAAAGGATAAATAATCCAGATGGTTTCTTTCATCAGCTTATTTTGAAAAATATTATGCATTTTTTTTCTATTCTTAATTCAATAAAATTATAAAATTCATGTTCGATCATTATTTATTTAAAATATTTAAAAGAATAATTACATAATTTTAATTATTAAAAGTTCATAATAAAATTATGAAGTTTTAATTTTGTTATTTTATTGAAGAATGCAAAAATCATTAGTCAAATTGTAACAAATTGCAATTAATCTGTTTATTTAATAACTTCTATTTTTAAACTGAAATTAAAATTAATAAATTGATAAAAAAGCAATATTTATTAAAATAAAATTTAATATTCTTTTCTGCAGTACATAAGCTTGTAGAAGTTAATCTACTTGATGAGTGTATTAATGATTATTGAATAGAGTTTTAAAGTTCTATATAAATGATTAATGTTACTTCTTTGATAGAAATGATTTATTTATCTAAATCTTGGTCTGAATTCGATATTTTCTTTATGGCTTTGATCAGAGTGATAGTAATTGAGGTCAATCAAATCAAGCAATAGTGGTGGTAAGACGGCAAGTTTCTTCCCTTTGATTTCAAGTGGTTCATCGTATAAATGAGAATGTTTATGTGTTGTTGCTATGTTTACGACCTTCAATGCAACATTATTTACCAAATCCGAAAAATCTTCCTTTATTCTATAAAGAAATTCTCTTATGAGTTGATATCATCTTATCTTGAAGTGCATTTTTCATCTGCGAAGTTTATGGGTTAATTGAGAAAAATTCTAGATGAAACTATAAACAATAATAAATTTTAGTGGAACATTACTACATTTTTCATGTTAGTATTATATACATATATAAGTTATAAATATATTCATATAATAAAATATTAGTAGAATATAAATATTGAATTTTGTATGAAATTTATGTAAAATTAATATAAAATACTATTTAACCTAAAGGAAAGTACTATAATAATTTGCAAATATTTTCAACTAGTTACTATATAGATTGAAAATTTGCTGTTTCTTGATATAAAACAGTTTAATTTTCAATATATTTAATTAATTTTTAAATAGTTATGAAGCGTATTAAAAAGTATTAAATAAAGCTTAAAGCTATGAAAAGAATCAGTAAAAAAATTTCAGAACTTTTTGAGAAAATCAATCTAGGAGATATCTAATAAATTAAAAAATAAAGATAAGGTTTAATATCATAGAGAAAATTAAATTAGAGCATGTTAGCATACTAGTAATATTTTATAGTTCTTAATTTATTATATTTTTCGTATTTATTATTATTATTATGGAATTTCAGATTTTGGTTATTAATTTTGCTCTTATTTTAATTAAAAATTATTTCAGATTTAATAACGAAAATGAATAATAAAGTCTGTAGATTGATTACTAAATTCGTGATTTTTTTTGTTTAATAGAAATGATTAGATTTTATTGGATTAACGAACAATTTTTACATTCATAAATATTTTCATATTTCAGAGTAATCGCCTTTTTTTATTTCATTTTAAGCAAAATAGATTCTATATAGCATTTATTGATAAATAAATAATAACAAAGAGAACAATAATAACAAATTTAATAGACCTACATAAATATAAATAAATTTTCAAATTTATGTTTATTTAATCAAATATCTTCTTTATTAATTTATTCAAAACAAATATTTATTCATGAATAAATTTAATATTTTTTATAAAAACTTATTGAATATTTTCGATAACTGTTTTTTAATAATTTAAAAATAAAAAAATAAAATAAATATTTTATGAATTATTTCAGAAGAAAAGTTTTTTCTTTTATTATGACTATTTATGTATGCATTTTTGTATAATTATTATATATCAACATAATTATTTTTGTGAGAATTGAATTAACCAATTGATGATGCTATGCATATAATATTGTAATACAAAAAAGTTTTGATTCTTTCGAATTTCTGTTCATTAATTATAAAAAAAAAGGAGAGATCCGAAAATCATTTATCTTTCTAAAGGTAGCGCAATTTTTGTTTTTCTTTCATCCCAGAAACATTAAGTTATTACTTTTCTTTATTTATTGTTTAACGAGTAGACAGATTATTTTTTAATTCTCTTTTCATTCATTTCAAACTGCGGTTTAATTTAATAATTTTATTATTTTTTATAAGCATAAAAAAACTTATTTTAATATCTAAATTTCATCTGTTTTTTTTCTAAAACGATATGTTACTAATAATAAAAATATATAGGCCTATATATTTTTGACTGCACAACATTACTAATCAGCACATAATACCATCAATAAATGAATAATTACATTTTATACAGTTAAATAAACTTATATAATGCTATATCGTATAACATAAGTTGTTTGATTAATCATTCAAATGATAATTAGTTTTGTTTACTATTTCGAAAATGTTTACTTCATTATTTGCCAAATTTAACCTGTTCGAAGATAATTAAATTAATATGAAACTTTACAATAATTATTAATTTTATCTATAATGTTATAATAAACTAAGTTTGTTATTGTCTATATCGTTAAATTTTATATAATATAGATAATATATAAGACAACTAGGAAATAACCTCGTCCTGTTTCCTTTGATTTTTTCCATTAAATTAAATCGATTTCTTAATAAATTGTAGATCTACATCGGTAAAATTTAATAAACAGCTTATATATGTACATATAATGACATAAAAATAATCTCCATTAAAAGAATGATGAGTTTTAAGTCAGAAAATGAAGGAAAATTTAATTATGTGACATTTTCGTCTTTAATGCTCACAAAGCTGTAACTTCTTAGGGTAATGTTAAGAAAGAAAACTGTGGCAGTTAGTGTTATTATTAGTGTTTTATCTGCACCTGTGCTGAGATTCCCAGGATGTTCTCAGAGAAGGCGCGACATCTACTGGTCGATGTGTTTGCAGTTGATAAAAGCTGCCGCTGGAAACCGCTCTGACAATTTGGCTGAAGTTACAATACCGTAGCGAACGTTCTTCCACTCTCCGTTACCTGAATCTTATGCGATAACTTGTAAGAATGCTATAGATAAGAAAGCATACATAACAACACTTTGATCATCTGCAATTTAAACAGGTCGACATCTTAAGTGGAATTTGTTAACAAGCAATTTTTTTTTTTAATTTTTTCTCTTTTTAATTTTTTTTTTTTTTTTTTTTGTATACGACTAAAAAAGTTGAAGAATGAGACTATGATGATTTTCAACACTAAACTTGGAATTATCATGTTGATTCCAAACAAAGTGGAAATCTGTTATTTATGTCTAATTACCAGTTTTGTGAATGAATTCCTTTTTAATATCTATAACAGAGTGTGTGTGACAGCAGATACGTTTACTATCGGATATTTGACAGGTTCTCAACGTCGTGAAGGAGATAACGGTTATTCTCGTCCAGGTCTATCTATATCAGGAGCTATTAGTTTGGCTGTTGAGGAAATCGCTAATAATCATCCTTTATATGATAATCACAGCTTAGATTTTATTGTTGCAGAAACATATGGTGATGAAAATGAGAGCATTCTTAAAACGGCTATTTTATGGACTCAGAATATTTCTGTTTACTTAGGACCTCAAGAAACGTGTGTACACGAAGGTCGAATGGCTGCTGCTTTTAATTTGCCTATGATATCGTATGTAAGTACTTATTAATTATTTATATAAAACTTACGGCTATTTAATTAAATAAATTAATTTTGTTTAGATCCATAAAATTTAGATCAAACTGATTATTCGTTCGCTTTTATTTATCAATAAAAAAAGTTGTAACAACTTAAAAATTTCAATGATTTTTAAACAGCTAGAAACTAAATTAACTCTCCCAGTTCAGTGTTTCTATTCAATTGTAATAGAATTAGAAAAATTAAATTTATTTAAGTTTAAATTAAAATGATATAACTTAATTTGAATCAATTAAATAATTTATAATAATAAAATTAATTAACACTCTTAGATATTAATAATATTCCTGATAGTTATAAGGCATACTTCAATAAAATTAAAAAAAAATTATAAACTAAGAGACGAAAATATCTTTATTAATGTTTATAAATTTATAGCTAAAAATTTTTATTTATAACCTAGATATTAATTTTCTTCTTTTCATTACTAAGAATATACGATAAAATTCTTTAATTAATAACTGCTTTAAAGAAAATAAAAGAAATATTTAACGAATGCAACCATTTTTGAAGTTAGTCTTGCATTCATTAATATTAAATCATAGCTTACATATATATTATATTGCAATATTATTTAATATTTTAGTCGTATTTTAAATTTAATAGTTTAAAAAAATAATAAAAAGAGGTTTAAAACTAAGACATAAAACTTCGAAATATTTTCTCATAAATACAGTAATGCCTACTCCTTTTTTTCTGATAATACATATACGGGAAATACCGGTTTCCTGGTTCCTTTTTTTCCCTTTTGAAATAAAATAAAATAAAAGCAGATTTATTTATAAAACTTGTGTCTTATGTAATATTTATAACAGAGATATGCATAAATAACTGATTTATTATTCTATAAATTTATTTATACAATAATTATAATAATGTTGATTTTTTAAATATTTTATATCAACAGTTTCGAAATAATGAATGCACAGTTTTCATTTAACCAAAACAAAAATTAATTTTCCGTTTATGATTAAGTGTTTTAAATGTTCAATTTAAGTGGATTTAGTGCTTAAATGACTAATATTTCAGCTATTTAATTAGTGTTCATCACCCAAATTATACATATTTTTGCTTTAACGAATACTGTAAGAAATAATACAGTTATGGCTAATTTTAGAAGACGATATATATTTATGCAAAACATTTAAAATATAAATTTAAATCCAGGCAAAAATAAACCATATTATTTTAATGACAATAAACAAGACGATTTATATCTGTAATTGCTTTTAAATATTTTCATTAATTAGGGTTTAAATATGTTTCGCATAAATATATATTTCATCTAAATAAAATTTAGTATTTATTTTTTTATTATATGCTTTAAAATAAAAAAATATATATACTGTATATTAGGGTGATGAACAGTAATGAAATATCTGAAATATTAATCACATTAAATCTGCTGGTTTGATCAATTCCTTTGAATAATTATTATTAATCGAAATTATTATGATGTTATAGTTAAGATTTTCAATAATTCGATCAGCACATTAGCTATAAATTGCATGAAATAATATTAAGAAATGTTCGAAATTCGGATTTAAAATCCTTTGTTAACGAATGTAGGTAATACAATCTTAATACAAATCCCAAAATTTGCAATACACGTATTTACAATTGACATTTTATTCAATTAATAACTTCCTGCATAAACCATTAAAGTGTCAAAGGTGATTTGCAGTTTTCTTTATGTAAATGTTTTTATAAATTATCTGTTGGTCATTTAAAAGTTTTCATAATAAATAACACAATATCTTTAAAACAAATTATTTAATTTATTAAGTTACCAACTCTGTTTCTAGAATACTGATTAAGAAATATTGTTCTTTTAATGAAATTTTTCAACAAAAGTTTGACAGTATCACTCGTTTTTATGTGAAGTTACTTTGACAGATTTTATTATCTTTTTTTGCTAAGAAAATGCATCAATATGATATTTTTTTAATTCTGAATTTTGATATCTAACGAGTAGGCCTAATAATGGTGAAATTAATTGAAATTTATTTTTTATGATCTGTACTTTATGACGAGAACAAAAATTACAATAAAATTATGCAAAGCAACCAATCAATTTTTTAAAAAAGATATTCTATACTGTATATAATAACTTATAATTTTAGATGTAATGATTAACATAATAATAATCTTTGTAAGAGTAAATCTAAGGAAAACAAGATGTTAAAATATTTGAAAAATTGATACTTTTTCTCTTAAGGAGTAAAAATAAAAATATTATAATACACTGTACTTAAATCTTTTTTGATTAACATGTCCAAATAAACAACTGTTAAACTCTTGAATCAATATTAGATTGTTAAATATTTTTGCATAAGTAATATTTATAAAAATTAATTGCTTTACAAAAATATTTACTTTTCATCTTGAAAAGCTTTAAATAAAGCTTTCCAAGATGAAAAATATGTCGTAGATCTGTTTATATAATAAAATATTTAATGCGGTTAATGGAAGATTAATTCCGTTTCCGTCAGATGTAATCTCCTTATCACATTCTTAAATTTATAAATTATGCTCTTTGAACTTATTTTTATGTCTTTTAAAGAATATAATCGATGTACAGTACATATTGATAGTTATTACGCAGTTTATTGTTTGTGAAAAAATATTAAATACTTCGAATTACGATTTTATTAATTATTTATGACGTAATATCTATGAATCTAACTAGACTAATTAAAATAATATTAAAAATTAGATAAAAGTAAATTCCAAATGAAAGATTTCACATTTAATTATTACATGAACATTTAAGTGCTTTAATCTATGTTAATAAATAAAGTTTAATAACTTTTAAAGTTTAATATTTTGTATGTTGATAATGAAATCTAATGTTTTAATTAATTCGTTATTAAATTTAATTAGGATTAAAAGTTTTAAAACTTTGATAAGATTTTATTACTTGGTCACAGGATTATTAACACGAAACTGAAATTTAATGTAAATAACTTTAAGAGCCATAAAAATTATTAAAATTATTAGTTTCATATTTCAGTTATTTAATTAATTTAAAAGAAAATCGATTCGTTTTATGCAATAATAATTTAATCGCTTTACGGAAAATCTAAACTCGATTTAAATCTTCTACTTTACTTAGATATATACGAAGTATCAAAATAATCTTGGAATTTTCAAGATAATTTGCTTATTATGACAAGAAACACCAATAAATGAAATTATTTAATACTGTATATAGAAAATGCGCATTTAGATATCAAATTAAAGATAATTTCCATTTAAATTTTGTTGATTAATCAGAAAGTAATCTTATTAAATGAAGATAAATTAATTTTAATTGTAAAGAAAAATTATTATTTTATGCATGTGCCTATTTTGGATTTTTCAAACGTTAATTATTAAAAAATATAAAATATTAGAAGAGCTAATGAACATGTTTAACAATGTTTTACATAATTGTAAATTAAGTTTTATACCGAATTATAGGAAAATACAACTCTGATGTAGTCATAGTAACATGTCTTCATAGGATTTGTAGGGATCATGTCCTTTACAAGGATAGCAACATAACCTTAATTAATTGTTGACAAGTGGAATCAACATCAATTCAGAATAGATCCATGAGATCAATTTGTCATAGTTTTCATCCCATATTATCATAATTTCCTTTATCTTTAAATGACCAAAATGATAGCATATTTACAGATTTATAATATTCTATTTATTGTTATTGTAGATTTTATTGCAAATTATTTTTTATTGTTATTGTATAAGTTTAACCATGAGTTTCTTATTTTTTGGAATTTAACAAAAGTACTTCGAAAGCATAGAAATTCAAATTATGACTTTTTTTTACATAAAATCATATTTTAATGATGAATTTGCTTATTTAAAAAACATAAGACTCAAATATGCATATAAACCATCTAAAAATTTAACTGTTTTTACCAGCTTTCTTATAAGAATATATTTTTGAAAGACGCATTTCTTTCTACATTTGAAAGATCTGTTCGATTCTGGACAACTTTTAAAAAAAATATAAGGAATTTTCATACTCTTATAGTTCATCCGACTAGTCATCAAATAAGTATTAGTTGTCTCAGGAATAATGGTAGCCGAAACATGTTGCTCATTTAGTTATTCTGTTTTCTTCTCGAAGTATCGACTTTTATCTCGAGAACAAATTGTCTGTCATCAAGAAACCCAAGCTCTCATTTGAGTGATACGACTTTACTTTCATTTAAATAATGAAATGTTTACAATCATAAAACAAACGAAGCTTTTATATCGATAAGGAATTTCTTCAGTTTCAAATGGTTTTTCCATTATTCTCTAGAAAAGGTATAAAGTTAAAAATATTTGAATTCACTTTACTTTATTGTCTTCAAGTTGATTGATTACAGAATGTCACGTTACAATTCGATTTCTTTGGATTTTTGTGCTTTTAAATCTACTATTTACAGAAAAACTTACGGTATTTGTTTTAAAGTTTACTTTTCTTCAATATCTTTAATCAGTTCAATATTATATTTTTTTCCTGTTGTTTATTCGATTTTAAATGACATTCATATATCTATAATTAGTCGATATCAATATTATTTTCTATAATGAATCATTATTAAATTTATTTAGTTAATAAAATATTTTTTGTTTTATTTTTAACTTTGATAAATTATTTCATTCTTAACTTCAGTCATTTTTAATTTTTATACACTTATACATATTTTTTTTTTATAAACAGTGATATATTTTGAAATGAGTTGAATGCATAATTAGTTCTATTTATTGATTCAGTGATTACTATTCTTACCATAATACTTTAGATTAATGAATTGTATAACAGATTATTTTACTTTATTTTTTGTTTATAAGTAAATATTTTTCCGAGTTAGATCGGAAATAAAGCAAAAACGAAGGCTAAAAATAAATTTATATACATTTGGGTTATTTAAACTAATGCATTTCTGATATACACTTTAATGAGAAACGAATTTGCATATCTTTAATATTCAAATAAATTAGATTGCTGATTCTTAAAATGACAGTAGGCGGAAACAACAGAAGATATTTTTAGTATTGAAGTAGATTAAAATTCCTGGATTTGTTGATATATATGTATAGAAAAGGGTGTTGCTATAATAAATCAGAAATCATTTAGGATTTTAAAGCATTTGATTAATAAACATCAGCAAAAATCTATTAAATGACAACTCATTCTATTAATTAAAATTTTCACGAATGAAGTCATGAAATATTGAAAATGTTATATATTTTCTCTTGAACAGTTTTATCTCCATCATAACTTTTCTGTGAAGAAGAATGATCATGAATATTCTTAACATCAAATAGTATTATATCACTGTTGAATAAAATGAGATGATAAAGAATAATTAGCGAATAGGATAAATAAGTGGAGATAAATCGTAGCAAAATCATTGTTTGATGATGTTTTGTACTAATTTGAAAATTCAAACTAGATTATTAGATTCGTAAAGAAAAATATTATATAGATAATATTGTTTTCAATATTCCTAAGAAATCAAGATACAGATGTTAATCTTTTCGATTCAGATATTTAAGAGGAAGAATTATTTAAAAATATATACTGTATAACCTAAAACAGAATGCTGAATGATCAAATAATAGGTTATATAAATGAATAATTGGTATAATAATTATCGGTTCGGAATCAGAAAAGTCAAACTAACAAAATAAGTTAATTCTCAAAATATCATTGTTCAATGAAAATCAATATTATATCCAGTTAGAAACTTCAAAATAAATATATTATTTTCTTTCAAAATAATTAGCAAGGAAAATCTTACGTAAAATATATATTAAAATCTTCAACAAGTTATAATTTAAATAAAAATTGTAGAGGTGAATCTCATTTGATTTTTTTTTTAATTCAGAATCATCTATTAATCCACAAGGTTTTATAGATTTTAACTTAGGAAAATTATCGAAAATCTAATTTCGAAAATTAATCTGGCAGATTAAATAGACTAGAGTGTGAATTTTCTCTGGATGACTATGTTTAAAAAACATTTTTAAATAATCCCTTTTCGCTTCTATACCAGAAGTCGTTCTATTTAATTGGTAGCGACAAGTAAGATATATTTTAATTTTCTATGATATTTTTTATGATTCCGAAAGCATAAGTAATCCGAAACTTTTTCTTGAAAAGTTGATCAATAGATGGCAGAAAACACAAAATGTATTTTGAGAATAAAAGGCGTCAAATGATAAAAGTTTCTTGATTAAAACATACTTCACTAATATAGGACTTCCAGAGTATATTAAATAAAGAATCATCTCGATTCGCATCAAATAGTTCTATGTTCGGCCATAATAAAATAGTTTTCAGTTCTTTAATCTTATATAATCTACAGTTTAATGAACATTGGTTTTTCCAGATAAAGGAAAATATGGACAGATTATGATAGCAATGATTATTCAGGTTTTGATAAAAATCTTTCAGGAATGTCAAGCAAATAAATATCAACAAGTCTTAATAGAGTTTCATGAAACTCAAGAAAACGACTGATATTTTAATGATTTTGCCAGGAACATTATGATTTATGACTTTTATTAACAGCAATTAATAATAAAGCTCTTAGCAGTTTTTATATTAAGAGTAAATCGTATGATTGGCAAGGATTTTTGATTAATGGAGATCCATTATTTTTCTAGAAGTCATGAGCAACCATATAAGATCGATCTAAAGGAAGAATCGAATAGTATTTAAATATATTCTTCGCATTATCTTATAATTGATCAGAGTATTACGTTTTCCCAACAACTATATGCGAGAGTTAAAATTACTGCTAACACTTCGTAAACACTAATGTTACTCTCACTGTTAGAATGATGTTTAATATTCTGCAGATACATTAACTATTAACATTAACAGAAAGTGTCATCAAGAAAATGATGTTTGTCATCTTCAATTTCCTCAATGGTTTCTGCTAAGATCATTCCCGGAATCCCTCCATATGTTCGTGTCATATTACATAGACCAAAGAAAAAGAACGAAAACAGTGACATCAAGACACAGTATTCATGTTCACACAAATGATTTTCCTTAGCAGAGATTATTCTTGCTAATGATAAAAGAAACAGAATATTTTATTTTTAAAAACTATAACCATAAAATAAAAAGTGTTGAAACTTTACTTTCTATTGATAAAATAGTTTATACATAAAAAAATTTCTTTTATAAAATTTTCTTTTATAAACATGGTGTTTTATTTATATTCTTGAATATTGTTATAAAATCATACTGTATTTAGGAATTAAATTTAAAAACCAAAAAAGAGAATATATTTTTAAAAAGGACAGCTGCTTCAAAATGTTTAATATTGATGTCTTCGAAAGCCGATTGTTTTATCTAATATGTATTGACATTATGTTCATTCTGATTAATAAGATTATGTTAATACCAGTCTTATTACATTTCATTTCATTTATCTGTAGCAGAGTTAATAAAGATGACAAATACAATCGTTATAATATATGAATGATATTAAGAATAAGAATACAAGTTACAAAGATAAATAGCATTGATACAACTGGTGCTAGCGAGATAGTAATACCATCTGACATAATTCATACACCAC
>WUQG02428212.1:0-14557 GCA_011317285.2 Androctonus mauritanicus | reverse complement strand
ATTTCATGGACGGTTCGGTGACGTCAGCTCGAGCGTGACGTCACAAAGTTCATACAGAATTTCGATTAAGGTTACCTTTTATTAATAATTCTCTCTCTCTCTCAGACCTTTTTTTCCCTCTCGAAGTTTAATCTTTTAATCCTAAAACCGTCGGCGAATGTCGAAAGCTATGGCAAATTGCTCCTTATCTCAAAAAGCACAATAGCGAGACGGCAGAAAGGAAAAAAAAAAAAAAACAAAAATGTTGCGATGTAGATAAGCTTCTTAAGGTGCATTATGGAACTGTGTGCAGTTATAAGTACGGTAATGACGTATTACAATTAACAACACGAAAGGCGAATTCGCATTTATCATCAATGACGTCCATTTTTCTACAGTTACGTTTTGATTCGATGAATACATTTAAACCGGTCAATAACCGGAGTAAATTCGGTTTTTTTTTTTTTTCTTCTTTCTTCTTCCCCTCCAAGTCAAGAAATGATTTATCTCTCTTCTCTCTGTGCAGCTTTCACCGATATTATTAATTGCGAAACATATTTTGCCACTTAAACCGAATTTCGTCCCTTTCAAAAAATTACATACACGTGTACTTTATATACGATTGTAAAAGAAAAAATTCCGAGTACAGTATTAGAGATCCATATAAAACATGCCAACACGACAGGAATAATACCTAGGATGGGTCGTTGAGTTCAGCGAACTATTATTTTCTTTAGCCAAGGGCTAAAGCAGATGGAGACAAAAAGTCTGTTTAATTAAAACAAACAAACTTATAACTTAGTATATTTAAAATACGATTAACATAAACTAAACTACCCTTATAAAATTCGATAATAATTATTTGTTCTAGCGTTATTTACGTCCGAGCCCTGCTATTAAGTTACGAGAAGTGCAATTTTTATATTTAAAAAAAAATTTTAAAAAAATGTTTTTGTTAGGAAGGCGAAAAATTTTTTCCTACGAACATACACGAAACTTGACTCATTTGCGAATACTGGACGAACTAGTAACGTTATTAGTAGTGTAAGGGTGTATATTTGGCACAATACACCTTTTGTCTTTTAGTATTGAAAGACCGAAGCGAATAATGTAATTTTTCTTCACTTAGGATCTTTCCAAACACCCTATAGTTACGGGATGATGGGATTTGAGAACCCAACCCATTAAAAAAAATATATAATAATAAAAATAATAAAAAAAGAAGTCCGGCAACAATTCGGAATATGATGATATACGAGCGGAATAGTAATTTCGATCTATATAATAAAGATTTTAGAAGAATGGACCGATTGTTAAACTTAACTGTCTTTAGATTTATAACAATTGTTACGAAAAATCACGAAATCTCGATGAACTCTTTCTTATTTGTAAGGAATGGAACGGTTTCTAAATAATAGATGCCAACAGTCGCAAAATTTAATTCGATTATTATTAAATGCCATTCGTGTTTTCTCGAGAGATATGAGAAGAAATCATTAATTCTTTTTTTCTTTAACGAGCGAACAAAGGAGTAATGTTGCACAATACTCTTCAAAAATATCACAGTAGCTTGTTGCAAAATGGCTATACGAAATGCAACGACTTAAAAATACAATTCCCAAGAACTTTTACTACCACAGAGATAAAAATAAAGAATAAAAATTATTATATTCTTGAACCGTTGTTAAATTATTCGTTTCTTTGAATTTCTTCTTGGAGATGTTATCGCTCTGAGAACAGAAATATTTTCTGATATCCTCTTGGCAATTTAAATACATTAAAAGGAAAATTGAAAAATATCAAAACTACACAAAAGAAAAAATTCAGAAAATTTTAATATGAATTCCGAAATATATATTATAGAAAAGGCAATTTTTGTTACTAATTTTTTCTAAAATGTGTCAAAAATACTGGCGATTCTTTCTTTAATCTATAATTTTCCCGCAGAGTAATGTATAATATTTTCTTTTCTTTTATAAACCTTCCTTCCTTTTAATTAAACACATTTATAATTTCAGGTTTTCGGCGAAGAATGGTCTTAAAAGACGATCCGAATCATTACGATCTAACGACAAAGTTACTATATTTGGTAAGTAATCTTAAAAAATACCTATATATAAAACAATTTTTACATCGATTCGCACTCTATGCTGCTTTTTGTTCTTAGAAAATCAAGAGTTTTGACAATTCCAAGACAGGGTCATTGGCATCGTTTAAATAGAACCGATAGCGGAGATTAGTGTGACAAAATAATTTATATTAACTCTTTCGCTAACTTCAAAGCGTTCGTATAAATCTATATTATTTATTTTCAACTATATGAAAGTTTGCAGTAAACAAACATTCAAATCAAAATCAGTAGAGACGTCTACACTAAGTAATCCCGCGACTGTCAAAATGTAGAATAAGAGCGACTCGTATAAAGGAGCCGCTTCATAAAACACGATGCAAATACCGAAATCGTGACAATGACTCTATTTATTGACAAAGATCACGATATATTTATCTAACCTTATGAATAATAAGGGCATCGTGATGCGACTGACACCGAAAGTGGGAGAGATGAAACACGTGTTCATATGTGGAACAAAGACGTCACACTACGTTCAATCAAAAGAATTCTTACCCCCTAAAGAGCTAAAAAACAATTAAAGTAAATAATAATTGAGATAAATATGACATTAACGGCTATTTCCTTTCTTCATTTTTATTTTCAGGTAACTGTCTTCATCGGTGTCCATCCTGTTATCGCTGCTAAGTATGGTAAGAAATTATTTTCGCTATTCGACCGACTGACCTCCACACTTTTAAACATTTATTTTATATAATATTTGCTAAATACCCGACTAAATTATTTCCTGCGAACCATTAATTAATATATTTAACTCACTCTCCCCTTTCCCTCTCTCTTGTCCATCCGGGTCTTTACCTTTTGCGTAACTTAATTATCACATTTATATTTTTATTATTAATTTAACAATTATGTTAGTATGCTAATTTAAATTTATTTACGTAATTTATAAATATGATGTCATTTTTAAAATAATAGTTTTAAAGTGTTATTACGTAAGGAAATTGTAAATAATAAATTGTCTTTTTTTATATTTATGAGAATTTTATAACGATGACTCTGATTGGTTAAATTCGTTTATATTAATAATCCTATCCGAGGGTGCGTTATTTCCTCCGGCATGTAATTACATGTCTTGAAGTTTTAGATGGTTTTCGAACTTTCCTCATCGCGTGAACGATTGTAGATAATTTTAAACGATTTACATTTTGTTAAATTACAGTAAACATAATAGTAGATTGAAGAAGAAGTGATTATATTCGTTATATTTATCACCGAAAGGGATGCGATAAGATCTAAATTTAAATGTTTAAAATCGATGCACGTCACTCGACCGACTTCGTCTTTTGTAGCCTGAAGGTGAAAAATCGATCTTTCACTCTCCTTTAATATTTTCTGGAGATTATTAGGGCGTCGTCGTTCCTCCAGGTTAAGCCACGGGTTGAGTCTTTCCAACTTCCTGTTTGTTTTTTTCTTTCTATATATAAAAATATTTCCTTGTCAATTTGGCAGTTTAATTTTTAGCTTTCCTATCATCAGATCGGGAGAGAAAATTTTCAAAATTCTTGGAGGCAGTAAAGGTCAACTCTATTGTTTATCTGACAAAGATGATGATCAATAAAATTTAATAAAATATATATTTTTCATTTTCAGCACCTTTACCCACACATATGAAACTAGACGATCCCTGTCGATCTTCGTTAGAATGTCTATTATTTGTTCAGCATAGTTTTTGTGATTGGGACGAGAGAATTTGCTCTTGCCAATCTTATCACATTCGTTACAACGATACTGCTTGTCTACCAGGTAAGAAGTTAAGCACAATGAACGGAGGGTGTTAGGTGAGTTTCTGAAAGTTCGTTTCACCCTTAGCTTCGCTGCTTGGTTTCGGATGTGCGGTCGATGAGCAGTGCACTCTTAAAGTCCCGAATAGTGAATGCATCAATGGATTATGTCAATGTCAACCCAATCATGTGCCACTTCGTAGAGACAAATGCCTTCCACGTAAGTATTTTCGTTAAAAAGCCTTCCATCAGACTATAACAAATTGCACAAACATTTTTTTTTAATCGGTAATAAGACAAACTTATTTGGGCGGAACGCAAATCAGTAAAAAAAAAAAAAAATAATAAAACTATACAGTAAAAATATTGATTTTTACAAATCATTAATTTAGTGAATCAAATTTATTATAGAAATTGATATAAGTTATATAATTTTATCACGAACGTCGTTAACGATAATGGCGACATAATTTAGTCGTCCGAGTTGATCGAGAATTGCCAATAAAAATTTAAGTGCCTCAATTGCTTAGATTCGTCAATAATTTAAATAAAATTTATTGGCAAACTAGATCTGTAGCTTTATCTTTGTTTTCGTATCTCACAATCCAATATATGAAGTGAAAATGTACTTGATAAGTATTGATTTTCCAGTTTAAAATGAAGCAAATTCCAATGATAATGACTTTCGAATACATTTTTTTTTATAAATTAGAATTAAAATAACAAGTAAATACTATACGATTTTCAAATTACGATATTGGATTAGGAGAATTAATTCGTATGACATACCATGGCGTTAATTTTTATTGTAAAATTTGATTAGTTAAAAAAATAATAATAAATTATTATAAATTTATTATTTTTTTAACCAATCAAATTTACAATAAAAATTTTATTTATTTTCGGATTTTACCCAAATTTAAAACTGGTATTCGCGTAATAAAATTTGGATCAAAATTCGAAAAATCCGTATCTTATAACGTCTAATTACCTACTACACATATAATTTTATTATATCCGTTAAGTTTAAATACTGTAATAATAATACTAATAATAATAATAATGGGCAAATTTAATGTTGCATTCTAAAACTACATTTGCAAATATTTACTGTTATGTTTTTCGTACCGGTTTTCGAAGAGTAGAAAATAATGGCACCAACTTTTCAATGTGCGAATTCGCGTTAGTTCAATGGAGTGTGAATAATAGACATTTCCATAAAATATCGCGCAAACCAACCATAATATTTTGTAACGACATTTTCTATTCATCTATAATAATTTTGTACACTTATACCATCAAATTTTACGGTAATCGAATTTCTAATATTATGTTATCACTTCGCAGCTGCAACAGTTGGAGATTATTGTCTGAATGATGTCCAGTGCCATTTATCCAGCTCCTTCAGCTATTGCAAATACATCATACCCAGAATTTATGGAAAATGCCAATGTCCATATGGTTATCTAGTCACGGAAGATGATAAATGTCTTCCTTGTAAGTGTGCTTTCTCTTATTGTTTGTCTTTGTGCGGGTTTCTTCAGATATAAGTTTGTCTCACGTATTAACCATTTATAAAGGCAATGATATTACTTTCCTTTCATAATATTGTTTTATTTATTAAGTTTTTCTTGATCGTTCCGCATGAATTCATTTGAATGAAACCTTTCATTTTGATTTCTTTTTTTCTTTTTCTTAAGAAATTTAAAAAAACGAAAAAGGTATTTAACAAAGGATACGTTTTGTAATGGAAATCTTATAGAACCGCAACTATCATTACAGCAGTTTTTATGATCCTAGTCTTGTATAATTACAGATTTGGAGAATAAGTGCCAAAGCAACGAAGATTGTGAATATACCACCCCTAACTCCTATTGCCAACAGCAAAAGGGAAAAGAATCCATTTGTTCGTGTCGTCGTGGATATCACATATCAAAGAATAAAATGTTTTGTCAGCCAGATGTCGAAGAAGGTAATTTTTTTAAAAGCGATATCTTACTCTTCAAACTTTCTATCATCGTTGTTTAGCATGTAAATATGATAAATACATCCTCTTTTATCTAAACTTCAATTTTGCAACTGCATTAGCGCTTTAAGTTTGCGCTGTCAGACCGCTCCATAAGAAACGCGATAATTTTTATTTAAAAAATATAAAGTTTATTATTTATTAAATTAAAAAGATTGAAAACAAGCTTAAAAAAATAAACTTCTTATTTATTTATATATGATTTTCACTATTTTATTACTCTTTAGTTAATGCTACTTAAGAATCTTCAAGAAGTAATTTTTATAAAAATAATAAATATCCTATGTATATATATATGTATATTTAATGCATGAAATATATTTTACAATGGGTAATTTTCTGATTACTGAAACGAGTAATATGATCTTCATTTTTTTTTAAACTTATTTTGCAATAGTAAATATAAAAAGAAAAATCGGAAACACTTCTGACCGCTTTTTACTTTTTAATAATTACTCGACTGGCACATATATACATATATATTCTTGACTTGTTAAAAATTAAAAAAAATCAAAAACTGGATAATATAATAAACGTTTTTTATATAAAAAAAATTCTATATTTTTATTATTTTTTTGCACAGAAATTAATTAATATTTTGTTTTAAAGATAAATAAACGGATCTATAAACGCGGTAATGTTTTCGGTCTAGCAGTTTCACAAGAAAAGAAAAAAAAACAAACAAATTGTGATTGACTTCTCCATTAGATCTGAACAATAGGAATGTTTTCGTTTCTTTACTTCAGGTGAAAGTCTGGTATTGTCCATCAAAGAAGACGTAGCACCCGTCTCACTGGGAAAATCCTGTAAATCACATTCCGAATGTCAAGTTCGCGATCCGTACAGTTCATGCATCGATGGTATCTGCGAGTGCATCAAGCCGACACCAAATTGCAATTCCGACAACCGAGGTAATAAGATAATTCACCCGAATAAAATAATCTATCAGTTAAAAATCTCCCTTTATTTTAATTACAAAAAATAAGAAGAAAAATGATTCAGAATCACCAAAGAAAACAAATGGTATCGTCGACCTTGAGTTAACAACCTTTAAAAATTTAATAAAAAATAAAAAATAAATTCAATAATTATGTTAAAGAAAATTTAATCACATCCTCAATTTACGTAGTTGTGTTTTGCGTAAATTTTTAAATACTTCCGTAAATTTCACTTCTTAAATTATAACGTGGAGAAGTAATTATGAAGTGGAAGTTAGCTTTTTTCCTTTTGTGGATATTGCACTCTGACTGGTGGTAGTAAATGGATCTCGGTGATGAATAGAGATGTTCGTCCCGGTTAATGAGATCGGGAATGTTTTGACCGCTCTGACTTTCTACGGCGTGACTTCATAAATGTTTCTTATCCATTTCTATTTCCTTAATATCGAAATTTTCCTCATTTCCCTTTTTCTGTTTCTAAAGCCGACTTAACTATAGAAGTTTGGGCATAAACGTCAAATAAACTCTCGTCAGAGGGTAAAAATTGTTTCTTCAGATGTTTTTTATTTGAATATTATTATTTTTCTTTCTTAATAAATCAGAAAACAAAAGTTTTAATAGAAATATAAAAAATAACAAAAAAGGAATTTGGTTTTGGGTTTAAATATCGATTTTCTGAATTGCTTTTTCGGTACTTCAACTTTCATAAATTTTTCTTTAAAAAAACCCCGTATTTTCGGGGTATTAATAAAGGATCGGCAGTAAATACAAAGTCCAAATCCTCTCACTTTTAATCCAACGACAAAAATGTAGCCAGCTGGACGACCTCTATTATTTACTAGCATAAAAAAAAAAATGATGAAAATGATTCAAACGTTAAATCACTGCGCTTTCATCACACACCCAGAAATCAGCTCTGTGGGTGGTACATAATAAATTTTGGGAAGGAACATATGTTAAGTTAAAAACTTGCATTACATTACTTAGTAGAAAAAAAAAAAATGCCATTGTTCGCGGCACTTATGGGTCCCATCACTATTGGGTGTGCCCTTGGCCATTTCAATCGTGTTAAATAATGGAATTTTTTAATCGTCATAATGTAGTAATGTTTTAATTATAATAGATGTTTAATTGTTCAAGATAACACGTAAAACAATTAAACGCATTTAATGTAATTTCTCTTTAATAGTGAACAAAGCAAGGGTGAAACTTTAAAATATTTATCATATAATATTATTTTATTAATTTAAAAGGTTGTCACAACGATACCTTCCAGTGCAGAAATGGTCAATGCATTTCCTGGTACTATGTTTGTGATAAGGAGACCAACTGTCCGGATAACAGCGACGAAGACGAGTGCGTCCCTTTCAGTAAGTAATTAAGCAAACGAAACGAAAACTCATTCGATGAAAATTCTTCAATAAAATGTATCTAAACTCTAGAATGCCCTAAAGAAGCATTCCAGTGCAACGATGGTACTTGTCTTTCCCGTGGCCTAGTTTGTAACGGTCGATGGGAATGTCCAGACGGTAGCGACGAAGCCAGATGCTATAAAGGTAACTGTTGTTTAAGTTAATTCTCTTACAGGAATAAAATACTTTATACATATGCATTATGTTCTTAACTTACAGGAATACCATGCGACGAGAAAGCGCATCGATGCTCGAATGGACAATGTTTACCTCAGTATTCTTTTTGCAACGCAGTTTCCGATTGCGCGGACGGCAGCGACGAAACTTTCGAAGTTTGTCAGAGAGGTATTAATTACTATAGAAAAATCTAATTAATATTAATTTTTTTTAATTCAATATAACTTCATGCGTTTAGGTGTGGCTTGTCCTTCGACCAATTTTCAATGCAAAAATAATCGATGTAGATCCACTGCAATCTTATGTAGCGGTATGGACGGTTGCGGGGATAACAGCGATGAAACGGACTGCGAAATATGCTGTTAGCCTTTTTACATTAATGTTTTTATTTTCATTTTAAACACCCATAGAATATATAAATAATGTTTTGTTTGTCTTCCAGATTGCGAGAAACCGTAATGAGATTCATCGGAGTTTAGATATCTCCAAGGTGTTCGTTACTCAACGACTTTGAACCGAGGTTGCTGATTTTGAGAACTAAAGAACGGTTTATTACAACTTGAAAGTTCCTTGGTTCAGTTGTTATGGTTTCTATTTATTAGCTAATGTTTTCCCACTGTAAATACTGTATGTCATCTCTCTTCTGCTCCAACCATTTGTGGAAGTATCCTGGTTTCGGATGGAAGTTTATCTGGTTAAATTTGTGTATCTTGTACAAGTCACTGTTGAATAAAATGTTTTTTTATATACTAAAAAACTTAAAAAATAGTAGCGTAAATAGAGGATAGGGCCTCAATGCAAACGCGGATGACAAGCCGCCTAAATCATTATCCCAATAATTCATTCTTGTATAACAGTATAAAGTGCATTCTGTATGCATTAACACAATCTTTAGAGTTATTGTTAATTGTTACTAAAATAAAACTTAGTAAAAAAAATTTTTTTTACAAATCTTAAGAAACTTTAAGATAAAAGATAAAGTCATTTAAACGATTAAAATGTTCAATGGTTGTAAATTTTAAGACTTCATCTGTATTATGCAGTTTATGTTAACTTTAAAAATCATTAACAATTCAAATTTTTTTAGAAATGTTTATTAGTTGAAAAAATTTTAATAAAAATATAACAGATTCGGTCTATTATCTAGATGACGCTTTTGCTCCTTGCAAAAGCGCCATCTAGGAATATCGAAACAAACTAATTTCATCAAAATATTATCTGCAGTAGGTTTTCCGAAAGATGATTACTCTTCCAGTTTTATAATTTTCAAATTATCATTTCAATCAAACACATTATTCTTGTCTGTCTATTATAGCGAGCGTAATATACTTTTCCATTAAGGTCGTGCTAATTCAAAAAAAAAAAAAAAAAAATTGGTTAACTTTGCCACACCTTTAATTATAATCCTACCTCTATACAGCATCTATAAAAGTTTATCTTTATTCTTCCATTCTGTAAGTTCAATGTATGAAGTATCGCCATTTCCGGGATATTTTCGTTGACTTTTCAAGGCAAATAAAATTGCAGTTAATTAACCTAGGATTACTGAGAAACAAAATAGGAACAGTATTTAAAATGTTATAAAAACAATAAAATTGAATTCAGGATGAATAATATAAGCTTTTCTTCCTATTGTTATTTAGTAACCATTTCTATTCTATATGGCTACCATTCCATCACATTCGTAATGAAAACAGCCAAGTAAGTGGAGAGTGATGACCAAAAAAAAGGAAGCGATAAAACGATTGCACCTTCTAGTGGAGTCTCATTATAATTTACTACTTTTATAATTTACATAATTAATAAAAATATATTTTTATCCGTTCTCTTTTATGTAAATGAATATAAATAATGAAAAAATTAAATCCACATAAAAACTACAACAAATAACAAAAAGAACATTACTAAATAACATTATAAGAATAAAATACAGTACAAGAAATTTCTTCTTGGGAATTTTATATGTAAATCGTCTTCTACTGAATTTTTTTACTTTCACTCCTCGCTTGATGAAATCAACAGATCGAACTTGGAACAATCTGGAGGTATGGAATTGATCTCGAATCATCCAATCGGATGCTTTCCACATACCATGGTGATGTGGAAAGCATTTTTGCCTTTCGATTGATTTGACTAAGTAAAGCGTCATGAAAGACTATGGTTTAATCACTCGCTTATAGCAGATGGCTCTATAAGCGAGTAGAGAAGAATAAAGAAATTTCACTGAAAATTGCCTCTTTATCCCTGCTAAATCCAATTTCCAAATTTTTTATTTCTTCAATATGAGATCAGAAAAATAAAATTACTTTAATATGTTTATTCTTCGTGTTTAAATTATATTGAACTAGATGTAATGATACTAGCAAGTAAGAAGGTTTGGAAGACATTTTTTAAAACAACAACAAAAAAAGAGAAAAAAGTCATTTGAAAAACAAAACAAAAAGACGAACTAAAATTGGATTGTTTTATTATGAAGTATATTGTTTGATCATTACGTCGAATTGAATATTGTATGGTTTTTGAGTTTAGTGAGACAAAATAAGTAGAATTTATTTTTTGCGAATTTTGAATTTTCAATTTTAACATCGTCTCTACTAATGTTAGATATATGAAATTTCAGTTATAGAGCCATTCATTACAAACAATTCTATAATCTGTATACTTAAGAGTTTTCTCTTTGTTTTCAACCAATGAGAAGCAATTATTTATCGAATAGAATTGTCAGCGATAGAAGAGCTACCGTAAATTTTGTTTTTGGTTTATGATAGAGAGTAATTCATGGAAAATTGCCAAGGAAGAGAGATTTTTTACAATGTTCATCAATATTTTAAAAAATGAGAAAGTTAACGAAGAGTCTATATAATTATAATTATTATAATAATAATTATAATATATTATAATAAATATTTTAATTACATTATAAGCATTTAAAAAGTATAGTCTACCCAGAATAGAATGGCTGATTAATATGCGAAAACATCACATGATGAAAGAAGTTGTATTATAATAATTAAATTAAAGTGAAGACTTTAATTGAATTTTCGATTCTCTTCTTTAGTTTATATGATTATTAAAAAATTTGTTCTACTTTTGGACAAATTAAACTAAAATTTTCTTCTAAACAGTTTCCGTGATTAATCTAAATTCTACGAATTATCCTTCTTTCAATAGATAATTAACATCTACTAACTCTATCATCATCATCAGCAGCAGCACTAAAAATTTACAATTTTCTTTGTTTTTTTAATGAGATTTAAGCATTATTTGATATTTTATGCATATTAGATGAAAGTACATATATCTTTATCTTCTATGGTTTTGATTTTTTTTTTTTCAATTGTTTCCATAAGTTAAAAATTACTGAATACTTATATATTTCATGATGATCAAATGAACAATCACTCTATACCAGTAAGAGTGAAAAATCTAAAAAAAAAATATCTGAACGAAAAAGAATTGAATAATATCAAACAATTCTCTTTATCCCATACTAAATGAGCTGCGCCTCCAGTATGGCTTCACTGCAGTTGAAAAAATATTTGCAAGAAAGCTACCGAGAGATGAATATTGTTTTTAGACGAGAGACAAACTTGCCAAATATGATGAGCATGAAAATATTTTTTATTAAGGTTCAATAGTGCAACTGAGTCATTTGCTCAACTAGCCAGAATGATTCATTTTATGGACTTTTTTCAATTAGATTGGGTCATTTGTAGTTCTAACAAATCGTTATAGTTGATGCACTCAACTATAACGATTAACTCAAAAGAAATACATTCTTGTCAGTGGCTATCAGAGAGGGGAGCAAGAGGAGGGCTGCTCCGAACTTTACGATTTTATAACTCAATATGTTTGAAAAAATATATATATTTTCTATGTTTTTATACTGTTCGAGCTTCAGTATTGTCAAAATTTGAAGTTTTCTATCAATGTTTTTGCTTTTCTTGTTCACTAATCCCTGTATACTTTTCAATTTTTTTTTTTTTTTTTGAAGAGCTTCAGAAATATTAATTGCCCTGGACCTCGCATTTTCTCTGAAAGGTCTCTCACTGTTGTAAACAATCCATAATTCAATACATTAGATTCAAATCCTACCAATAAAATATATAAATAATGATCAGAAAAATTTAATTTTTTTTTTTTTTTTAAAGTAGAGGTATTAAATAAACAAAGGTTAAATATAATTCTAGATGATTTATCAATAAGATTACTGAAATTTAATTCCATTTAAAAATGCATAAAGTAAGCGAAAAAGTTCGCTCGCTCATTGATTTTAAATATATCTCTATAATTTAGAAAAATATCTCCAAGGCAAACTTTAATATATTCAAAATTAGATTATAAGCAACGAAATATTAATCTAAGAATGGTATTTCAATATCTTTCTTGATTAACATTTTGCATCAATATAATTTCACATTCTTGATTAACATTTTATCCAAGAAAGATTTTCACATAATTAGTCTAATACACATTTTTTAATGATTTTTGAATTCAGTTTTTCATTTCTTTATCGATGTTTTTGTTTTCTAAATGTGTGCGATATGTATTTTTTTTTTTGTCAACAGATGACGCCACTTTCCATTCTGGGAGAATACTAAGTAGTGGGACGAAACAAGTCCTTCCACAGGCTGCCCACCCCTGCGGAGGGGTCAGCCGGATTGTGGAGGACGGGGATCGACAGGCCGGGCCCGGACCCCATGATAAATATTTTCAAGGGGTGGGATCCGAGACTCGAACCTGAGTCTTCCAGAGTGGAATGCCGAAGCGTTTTCACGCGGCCAATCCGGCCGACTGTAGTATGTACTAGAGCCTCTTCAGCCGCCAATTAATAATTATTAATTGAGCGTTTCCATTTCCTGGGACGTGGATCCAGAGGTTGGTTTTTGGGAAACGTGTTTGGGTTGTGTAATCACGTTATCAAGTGAAAATGTCTGTTAGGCAAGTGTGGATGCGACGATCGGATAACGGTTCAATATGAATATCTTCTTGTAGCTGTTGTTGTTTAAAAGTGTTGTATGGCCGAGGTCCATATGACTTTTCGTACAGTCTTGTAATACCGGAAAGCTGAAATATGATACGACGGCCAGGGGCCAACCAGTCAGGATCAGGCCGATATTTACGACCAAGGTCCACATGGCCTTCTGTACCACCTTCGGAATGCCAAAATTCGATACGACGGCCAGGACCAGGCCGGTATTTATAGTCAATACTGAATCAAATCTAATTTAAAAACTTCGACTAAAAAATAATTATAAACAATTTTTTAGCATCGATTTTAAGAAATCTGACTGAAATCTTGAAATTATCCCGAATAACAAACTCATCTTCAACCATCATTCATGAAATTATCGGAAAAATTAACAGAACGTATTGTTTCACCTGGAGAAATTTAAAATTCACGAAAAACAAATCAGCTTTAATTTCCTAATTAAATACTTGTATCCTTTCTGATATTTTATATGTACTTCATATCTATTCGGAGCAGCTTCAAATAATTTGCTAGACAATTTAAATACAAGAACATTTAGAATCATCTTTTTGCTACTATAATGATCCTTTCAAGACAGTTCAGCCAGAATGAAATTTAAAAAATTTCGATTGTTCTTCATTAAATGACATGATTATTCAACAAGATATCAAACTAATGACAAGAAGTTTATAATGACTTAATTTCGTCTTCCATGTTCCAACTAAAAATCTGAAATCATCGAATTTTCTACATATAACTTTTTCCAGATTTGCCAAAACCTCCAGACGTTTTCTCACTCATGCAGCTACGAATCATAATTATTTAAAATCCTATTTTTAATCTATTTGTATTTTAAGGGAGCGTACACTTAGTGCTATTAGACTGTTTACCTGATTGCACGACTTCGGCACAATTACGTTAAATGTTCATAGATTTATTCGAATTGTTAAAACAAGACAATACAAAAAATATTATTTCGCTACGATAAATATTATACTGTTTTTCCGAAATTTTCAGTTTTTTTAAATAATTTTTTATAAAACAATGATCAGATATCCCAATGGACCCAATTTATACTCTAAAGCCTAGAACACACCGAGACTTTTCTGCGCAGAAATGCTGAATGCAGAAAAGTTTCATTCTTCTTTGGTTCTGTTTTCTGCAAAATGTAGCAGGTGACACACACACAAATGCAGTT
>WUQG02428201.1:0-14558 GCA_011317285.2 Androctonus mauritanicus | reverse complement strand
TGATCCAATACAAGAGCAAAACATACGATATAATCTGTATCGGGAGATTTATATTGTATCGAGAAGTGAAAAATGCTCACCGCAAACTCTCTATTGTTCAATAAAATTTTCAGTTGCAAACCAACCAGCGAAAGAGTGTTTTGTGCCAAAAGAATTGAAAAAATCAGTTAATTTGAAAATTTGTTTATTTTCCGATAAGTATTTTTTTAATATATGTTGTAAATGTTTTTTTTTTTTTTGTTTTCATTTTTAATATAAGTTAATCATATAAATAATAGATATTTTTATAAGAAACTATATAGTGCTGATCATAATTATGTTTGTATGTTAGGTAAGCAATAATGAAACTGTTTATATCAATTATTTTGTGCATTATATATTATACCAGACAACTTTTTTATAAATATTTATTATTTTAAAGAAATTTTGTGTTTTTTACGCTAGATTGTTCATTTCAAATATTTTTAAAATACTTTTTTTGAACTATTAATTTTAATTAAGAATAATTAATTATTAAGATTTTTCCTGGGAAACAAGAGTTATCAACATAAGTCAGGTGCTCAAAAAAGAAAAGAAACGAAAAGAAAGAGAGAAAAAAATTCGAAACTTTAGACTTTGTGTTACGAAAAGATTCTGATCAAAATGCACAAAGTTCTTGTGAAACAGATATTACAACTGAAAAAGTTTTCAATTCAAACATTCCCGAATCAAGCAACGATGAGACTACAAAAAATTAATTACTAATACATGTAACGAGCTAAACACAACTAGTGCTGATTCCGCTGATATTTTGCAGATCGACAAACATTCAGTAAATACTTGTCCTATACTCTATAGTAAGTGATAGAAAAGAAAATTTTACAACCGAATTAGTTGAGCAAAAATTATTTGATTTTGATATTGGTTTACTTTAAAATAATTTCAGCGATGCTAATGTAGAAGATGCCGTTCGACGAGAGCCAAAACCTTTTCCCAATAATTTACCTATGGACAAACAGGAGAACAAATTTCCTAAGTATATTTTAGTTTTATTAAATAATGGTGAGCGAGTTAGGCGTGATTGGTTAGTATGGAGTAGAACTCAAGAAGCTCTATATTGCTTTCCATGCCAACTATTTTCAAAATTTTCTGAGGGTCATGGACACCAATCTATTTTGTCTTCTAAAGAAGGTTGGAGTCCTAGTAACAGGGGATATAAAGAACTTATATAATAAAATTCCAGATCATGAAAATAATTTTTCTCATAGAAAAAATTATGTAGCATGGAGAAATTTGGAAAAAATATTGATAAGAACTGTACTATTAAAAATCTCATGTTTCAACAGATATTGGATGAAGTTAAAACTTGGAAAAAAAAATATTACAAAGAATACTCGATGTAATATTATTTCTTACAGAAAGAGGATTGCCACCATTTAGAGGAAAACTAACTTAATTGGATATCCTAAAAATGGAATTTTTTTGGGAATGTTGGAACTTCTTAGCCAATTTGATCCTCTATTGGCAGAGTATTTGAAAAAAGTGAAAGAATCTCGGAATAATAAAAAAAAAAAAGATTACAAATCCATTATTATCTAGTGACATACAAAATTTATTATTTATTTCACTTTGTGCTCAGCATGTAAGAAATGATATTTTAAAGGAAATTACAATTTCAAAATATTATTCAATTATAGTAGATGCAATTCCTGTTACTGCTCATATGGAACAGACTACATTCATTTTAAGACATGTCATTATGGATGAAGAAATCCAAGAATACAATATTTTGGAGCGATTTTTAGATTTTCAAAATTGTAATAAAAACAGGATAAAATATGGTGAATTTAATACTGTATTCGTTAGAAAATACTGCTCTTTATAAAGGATAATGGCTCTTTATAAAGGAGATATAAAGGAGCACAATCTATAATTTTAAAAAGAAAATAGTTTAACTCTTTTTTCGCCATGTACTGTACATGCCACAGTTTGAACTTGTGAGGTGTTCATGCTGCTGAATGCTGTCCCGAGGCAATTATTTTTTTCGAAGCAATTCAAAAATTATACAACATATTCAGTTCAAATCCTCAGAGGTGGACGATTATAAAAGAAAATATTAAATGTTCTCTTCATTCTATGTCAAATACTAGATGATCTATAAAAAAGAGTTAAAACCTTTCAAACAAAATTTACGCAGCATTTTAAAAGTAATCAATGGGGTTATAGATTTAAATTTAATTGCTGAAGTACAGTACCGGTATTAATAATTAATATTGTACTTCAGCAGCTATTAATTATGTAAGTACAGTATTATAAGCACGAAAGGCTACACTGGATGTAGAGACAGAAAATCTATCTCATCTATTAAAAAAACTTGAATGCAATAAGAGATAGCTGAGAAGCTATATTTACGTGAATGTATAATATTCATGTTGAAAATCTAGGTTTAAAGGCAAATTTTTCGGAAAAGCGTAGATAAAAGAGAATAAAATTATTAGAACAACATCTCGAAACATCAGAAACAATATTTAAACGAAATATATTTAATGTCATTATAGATAATGCTATATTAAATATATCCATCCAATTCCAAGTGTCAAATCATTGTACTCTTCCTTTGATATTTTGTGGCACTTTCCAGAAAGAAAAGTCGAAGAGATAAAAGAAAAAGCAAACATTTTACAAAAACTATGTAGCATTGATATAACCCCAGATATTAGACAAGAATTGATACATATACCGCAAATATAGTTGAAAAACATCTCCCATAAAACTTTTAAGCATCCTAAAAACATTAAAATTGGAAGTTCTAATACCATAATAGCTTTAAGATTGTTTTGTACTATCCTCGTTACAATAGCTAGCACAGAACGATCATTTAGCAAATTAGTAAGGATAAAAACGTCCTACGATCAACCATGATTCAAGATCGACTGACTGAATTGGGAATTTTGTGTGTGGAAACAAAATTAGCACGAAAGCGCAACTTTTCGACAATACTAGATATGTTTTCTAACTGCAAAATAAGAAAAGCTCCCTTAAAATAGCTAATACAGAATATAATAAAATTGAATGTTGTTCTACTTAATATAAATAGAATAAAATAAAAATATTACAAAAGACACAATATTTTTTTAAAATAACCTTTGGAAACTTTGTACATATTATAATTTAAATTTGTTTTAGTTTTGTAATTTAATAATTCATCAATCAGTTTTGTATTTTAATAATTCATTTAATTTTTGTATTTATCGAATAATTTATATTACTGATTTTTTTTAAAAAATCAGTAATATAAATTATTCGATATATCTTACTCTAGAACACAAAAATATTTAATATTGGTAACTTGGTAAGTAGCAAAGTTAACTTACTTTATATTTAAATTTCCTCAAATTGCATATAGTATATTTTTTAAACAGAATTTAAAGTGAATAAAATTTTGAATAACCTATATGTAAAATATGTGTAGTATGTATGGTTTTGATATCTTACAGAGGAGAAAATAAAAAAGTATATATAGGGGTTCCAAAACCTGGTTCGTACGCCGAGAGAAATCCAGGGCACCGGGATTTCTCTCGGCGCCCTGGCTTAACTAACATAACATTATTTTAAATACTGCATAAACATAATAATAATAATATATCTGAAGGTTTCTTTAAACGTCTATAATTTATTCTTACTTAAATTTTCATTTTATATAAAATTATCATCAACTTTTTCTAAAAAGTGTATTAATATGGGGAACTTCCAGTTTTAGATAATAAATGAAGTCAGAATGCATTAAATAATTTCACCAGCATAATCCGAAAATCGATTTTTATAATTAATTTATATAAATTACTAAAATATTACAAAAAGTATTTCTTACAGGCTAGTAACACCTATCTAAATACCAAGTACTACAACTGGTTAGTGAACAATTAAATGGATAGATGCTTGATTTCCACTTGAAGAATCTGAAATAATTATCTGAATCCTACTCTTCCAAACTTTTCCAGAAGGATCAGGATTCCATCAGTAGTGTAGCTAGAAATTTTGGGCTCTAATGCAAATGCGGTCCAAGGGCCCCCATCAAAATATTAAACAATTTACAATGTCTTGCAATGGCCTTTAAATTAAAAATAATAATACTTATAACTTACCTTCAATATATTTTAACAAAATGAGAAAAATGAATGCAGAATATTCAGATTCAAGTACAATACCAGAATACCACACAGACGGGAGTTGACTCGTAAAGGAACGTAAAAAAAGTAAAATACGCCCAAAAAAACCCGATATTTTTGGAAAGAGCTATTTTGTTGAGAGAAAAAAGATTTCAAAATCATGAATATATTGGCATATATCGGCAGAATAAGTTGATTTTTAAATTATTGTTTTTCTAGTATTTCAAAAGGTTAAAAATAATTTAGAAGCTTATAAACGAGGATTATTATATACACACGTCCCTGCACGTAGAATCACTATATTTTGATAGCAATTTTAAAAATTAAAGGTACTCTGTTGGTAAAGAACAGAACTACGAGATACAATTTCAGTTATAATGATTAGGCGCTAAATTTGAGTCCTGGAAACCAAGGAAGTGATTCCAATAGAATAGAACTATATAATATATTACATAATTGGAAGCATATGGTCAGAAGGGGTTAATAAGGTCGTTCCATGAGATTTTGCTTCGCTGTATATTTTCAGATTATCATGCACTTTGCAATAAGCGTATTAACAGTCGCCTGAATGGCCCCTGAATGCTGAGGGCCCCAATGCCTTGCATCGTCTTGTCTTATAGTAGCTACGCTACTAGATTCCATCCATCGATTCTTAGTTTCACTTATTGAGTGACCCCATGGAGACGGCTTGAGATCGTTTATCACTTACTAAGTAACAGAATCTTTAATTAGGAAACCTATAAAATAAGACAAATATATATCAATTTATTTAAACGTTTTTCCGATTTATAACATTATAGTGCGGAGACTCGTGGCTTGAAATCATGAGGAGGCTGCAACTTTCAAAATATATATATACACATTGTAAATACAGTGTATGTGTGTTAGGATAAAATATCAAAATTATGGTAAAAATTAAAAAAAATTAAAAATGAAAAAATATTGTTTATTGTCGATAAAATTATACAGTTTAGTATAATTCAAAAAGTATGTCTTTAATTGTAATGTTCAAATATTTAAAGAAAAAGGAGTAAACACGATAAGCATTACGAACACTCTCCTTCTGGCGCAACATGCATATAAACAACAGTGGAACTGCACGACGAACAGTGCCGCATTGCTCGCATCTCTCTATGACGAGCAAATGCTGGCGCGAGTAGCAATATGGCGCTGTGGTAAACACAGTGCCGCTAGCGTCCTTCGCTCTCCTAAGTGCTACAGATAGTTTTTTATTATGTTTTTATACAAAATGAGAGAATTATAGGATTGTTGAAAATAAAATTAAATATAACAAGAAAATATAAATAAATTAATAAATATATTTATATATCGAAAAAAATTTGGAGTGTTGCAGTTCCGTAGTGCCTATGCACCAGCCGTCTCTAGTTAAGACACTTAAAGGTTGAAAAATATCGCAAGAATCAGTCTTTTTCTTTAATATATCTAATACCTTATCATTCCTGATGATATTGAAAATATGTCGTTTCTAATGTTGAGATAAGTTTATTTTACATTCAAAGTTTCTTTCCAATAATTGTTGTTTTCATCAGCTAACAAGTCTGACAACCACTATTTTTTTTATATGCTGGCATCTCTAGAAGATAGTTAACAATAAAGGAAATCAGCATAAATGAGATTCGTGGTTTTTAAATGATAACTACAATATAGATTTGTATATGCAAATCAAGAATGATATTGCATATGAAAATGGAAAGTTTGAAAGATAATCATTCTAAAGATAGTCGATATATCTTTGGTTGGATTAAGATAAAAGAGAATACAGGGATGTCGATCTCTTCCAGATAGAGAGTATGGCTCAGTTTGGTCAACGGGCATTTGCACCACCATGAGAACGTATTATATGTCTAGTTTATTTTTCAACTGGTTCATTTGAGCGCACAGATTATTTAAGAATCATTTTAAATTGATGATAAAAACAAGCATCATCTTCAGACTTATCTTCAAACAAAACTTTAATAAATTATAAGATACGGTAGAACTATAAAATAAAATATCTTGAACACAATAATACTTTAATTAAAATTTGTATTGTATAGAGACCGCCACATTAGGTTTCTTATGCAAGTAAAGATATATAGAGTCAATATATTCTGTTCAAAAATATGATTAAGCACAATAGATTAAAAGTCATACTGCATAATTTATGAATTTCTCCATAATATTATGCACAATGCATAAATTATACAGTACTCCATGATATTGTTTGCTATATACATTATTCGATGATGATAAGTAATTCATAATGTAAAGTAAGAATAAAAAATTGTGTATAGGAATAAATGATTTTTCTCATTCTTGATTTTCTGAAATACTCATTATTGAATAACGTATAGATCAATTTCAAGCAGTTATTTTTCTTAAAATGCTCAATTTTCCATTTTTCATAAAAATTAAAAAAAAAAAAAGAATGAATTATAGAATATATAAGCTAGAAAATTTTAACTACATCAAATAAAAAAATGAAAATAATTAGCACATGCATAAAGAAAATAAGAAGGTTACAGTTAAAATTAAGTAAAATATTTAAAATATAAACGTATAGAACATATATACTGTATAGAGATACTTACATTAATTCGAGTATGATATATAATATAAAATTTAATTTACATAAAGTTTTAAATTAACTATTAATCATTGTTTCAAAAATTAATAATCAACAGAAAAGGTTTATAAAAACTCTTTCAATATGTTAAACGTTTTCTAGCATAATTAGTAATTTTTTTTCAACAAGATGGTATGCTATATATGTAATGCAAATATTAATAAGCTTCTTTCAGTAAAAACAAAAAATAAAAATTCCTGAAAAGTATGAAGCTGGATTCCGGCTTTATCGAAATTATTAAAATTCCATAAATTACTTCTTCGAAGAAATAAAGTGGATTTCCTTTAATAGTAATTATTTATGTCATTTGTGGTTTATAAATTTGCATTTGAACACGCTGTTTAAGTTTTACCGCTATCACACTGATAGTTGCGCAAATGGAACAGGTGCTCAAATGAACCTATCTCGCTGGTTGCGCAAATGAATCGCTCTCTCTAGCTGGTTTGCTCAAATGAATCTCTCTCTAGCTGGTTTGCGAAAATGAATCTCTCTCTCTCTGGCTGGGTTTACGCAAATGAATCTTTCTCTAGCTGGTTTGCGCAAATGAATCTCTCTCTCTCTCTAGTTGGTTTGCGCAAATGAATCTCTCTCTCTCTCTCTGGCTGGTTTACACAAATGAATCTCTCTCTCTTTGGCTGGTTTACACAAATGAATCTCTCTCTCTCTGGCTGGTTTGCGCAAATGAATCTCTCTCTCTCTGGCTAGTTTACGCAAATGAATCTCTCTCTCTGGCTAGTTTATTCAAATGAATCTCTCTCTCTCTCTCTGACTAGTCTACGCAAATGAATCTCTCTCATTCTGGCTGGTTTGCACAAATGAATCTCTCTCTCTCTCTGGCTGATTTACACAAATGAGCCGGTTGAGCTAATGAGCCTGGCTGCGCAGGTAACCCAGTTGCCCTAAAAGAACCCCAATCAGGTACAACCTTATTTAAGCAAGTTTATTTTAATCCCGTTTTGTCCTAATTATGAAACCTTATTTCTTGAAATAGAGCTATATTTTTTAAATTATTCGATTTATTACAAAAATTGATGATAAAATTTTTAAACACAAACATATAAAAACTAATAAGTTTAACTTTAGTTACTAATAGTTAACTAAAAATCTAAATGAGTGAATTATACTCGAAAATTGATAATATAATAAAAAAAATAAGCAATTGTGGAGAGAACTAGTTAACTACTTTCCATTGGAATGATTAAAAAGATGTTTGACTGAAAATGATATCTTTAAAGTCATCTTTAATATCATCAACTTTCCAATGAGTTTTAGAAAAATCTATTAAATACTTGAAAAGTTATCAAAAAAAGCTTCAGAAATTTAAATTTCTGCTATTTTTAAATATTTGGAACTATAAAATTGATTAATATGATAGCGAAATCATTATCAATGCCACCAGTTTTGTTAAATTCCATAAAAATCCATTTACAAGACTTGACATCCGCCATTTTTAAATGGTCACAACTACAGCGTTAATTAACCTAAATAAAAAAAAGAAAAAAACAACAACAATCGTAAAATCTCAAATTATTTTTATGAAATATTCCCTAGAACTTTCCCACCATTAGTTAATAAAATAATTTTCGAGTTATTCATGACATTTAATGCCGAGAGTAATAATTTTATGATAATATATTTATCAAGGGAAGACACGATATAATAGTTAAAGTAGAAGGTCTCCGAGAACTATAATTTGAGAGATGTGCTTTAATGTATAATGATACTGGAGCGCCAATTTTTTTTAAACAAATTGAAGCCTTTCAACTACTTAAACGCTTTAATTTTTATAATATCCGGAACTATATACAATATACAAGAAAAAAGAAGGAAACAGCAATTGGTCAAACCTAATTCCCACGCCAGTGACGTGAGCAACGAATAAAGATGACCTCTTCCAGTCGCCGAGGTCATCGATGTCACCCGAAAATCCAACATTCTTATCAATTGTATCAAAATCACGAAAAATGGCGGATATCTTTTTAAAGCTTGTGTAAATTATTGGGATCTAAAAAAACGTTAATTTACCTAAGTACCATTTCATGACAAGGTCGTTACCAGAAAGACCTCATTGAAGAAACTGATACGTGGGCAGAACACGTGACCGACTAAACCATACTAATTCGCAGTTGAGGCCGTTTGACAGCTAAATCAACTCCTTGGCAAACATCTAATTTTTCAGAAGTAGAAAAGGCATTACTAAGTCTGTATGCAAGTTATAATTTAGATATTAATGCGCTTGATGTCTTAATCGTTTGTTTGGTTGAATACAAACGAGTCGTGAGCTACTGATGGTTTTATGAATCACGTTGCATAAAGTGCAGTCAGATGGTACGACTTAATAGCAAGCCGATAATGAAAACTTAACCTTCGACACGAGAGCTTTGGACCACAATGGTAGTTTTCTTCTCTATTAAGCCTGCTTCGTTTCGAATTTTACTAACTTAACACGTTTGTAAGCAATGAAGGATTGAAAGCTATCATCTGAAAGAAAATTTTTCGGCTATCTTTGCAGAAAATAGTAAATTTAAAAAATTACTGTTGAATCGGCGGCTGTGTAGATCTGCATTGAAATGGAAAGTTAAGTGAAGTATAAAAATTATTTACGAGAAAAGATGCTCATTAAAACATTCCCGAATTCAGAATCAGTTATAACTATGATAATTTATATTGTTTTGATATATACTTATTAGTATATTGACAATTTATAGCACAGTAAATATGCTAATAAGCGTATCAAAACGATATAAACATTCTAGAAAATCAATATTGTTATAAACCAATTCTAAATTCGGCATTCTATGTTTTTATTCTCCGCAAAATTCGAATTAATTTTCGTGTGTAAATAAATAGCAAGAGAAAGTAACAAACAGCAATAATAACAATAATAATTCCGATGGAAAGTTAAATGTCAAAGGTTAAAATGCCTTAAACACGGAGGTGTTGAACCGGTACAAATTACAGTTTATATATCCATTTATCGGGCAATAAGCCTCTCAACAGAAACCGTCTATCTTTGGAGAATCTGCTTTTGACACGAAATGATGAATGACATATTGGTTTGCATAATTTGGCGAATTCGACTCTAAGAATAGCTGCATATCAATTATGTAGAGACTAATGCGTGACTTGTTCTCCTTAACATTCTTCCAGCGTTTTTAACACGTACTTAACACCTTACCTCTTGACAGTTTCTTCATCGCAGTCAGATTCATCTCCTATATACCTATATATAAAACTTTAAAAATAAAAAACTTTAGCATATTTAGAGTCAAAAAAGTATAGAAAATTACAGCAAAAAATTTCACCTATACTTGCTATTAAAAATTAGTTAAACATGAATGGTAATAACAATTGTTGACGCGAATGTTTAAGAAAGCATAAAAACAAATCAAGACTCACGATTCCATACCTACACTTTCAGATTCTAAAATTATAAGAATTGGAAAGGTGTTTTTTTCATAATAAATTCTCGGAGACCAATAAAAAGTAATCGTTTCACATAGTTATAAAAGACCTTTTAACATCGCAAATATTATTGTTACATAGATAATTAATAATACTTAATCCGCTAAACGTTTTTATGAAAAATTCGTGACATATATCATGGATATAAAATGATTAAACAGCTGATATCACGCAAGTCGGCCGACATCAAACAAACCGACTTGTTCTTTCTCACCCGGAACATCTCTTGTCACGGCCAAAACTCGGGGGAGGTCTTATTAAAAACAACTACACTAACAAATAGAGGAACAGTGAATAAATTTAGTAGTAATCAGTACAGAAAACCGAGATTACTTCTAGTTGTCAGTGGGACACGACGATCTAGCCCTTTGGGAATTAATGAAAGTTACCTGTTTTAAACAAGTGTAGCTTCATAAACTAACCATAGTTCACTCGGCGGAAGCATAATCGTGCCGATCAACCAACCAGAACGAAATCCTTCCGTATAGAGCAAGCTGGAGGCACGATTTACCCCCGGGTTAGGTTGAAACCTTTAACCTTCAATACAATAGCAGCCGTACTTCTGTCAGTTGGTGGAACGAAGGATTAAAGAGCTGTACAGTTAGGAAACACCTTAATGTAGAAGATGAACTATCAAAGCAGGGTGATTTACCACTGCACCGATACCGATGCCTCTAGATCCGTTTGGGCCTACTACGGAGCAACTTACGATAGCGGTTGTTCCAGAAATAGCAAAAATCGGCGGCCGTGTAGATTTGGAAATGCCGAAAGTCCTGCAACTACAGTTGCGAGAAGAAACGAAAGGGAAAGAAAAAGAGTCAGGCTGGTGAATCTCGGATTCGCTGCTCTTAGACAGCATGTTCCTTATAGAACTCGAACTAAGAGAGCTAGTAAAGTAGAAACTCTTAGATCCGCTATTTTGTACATCAAACAATTGCAACGTTTGTTAGCGGAACACGATCTGTCTTGCAGGAATACACAGGCGTCAGCTCCGCCTACGTTTTCGACATTCTTAACTCCGAATCATTTCGATAATCAAGATGTAAATCAGCAAACCGAATTAGCACCAAACAGATATTACTGTGCCAGAAATGATACAGTCAATCAGTAACGGTAGGTCATTTTATTTCCTTTTTTATTTTGAAAAGTCTATTGTCGAGATTATTTTTAGAATTTCAAAAGTACTGAACTTTTCTTTATTTAAAAAAAATATTCTTCTTTGTATGTATATGATTTTAAATTTATTTCGAGAAATGCAGGAGGAAAGGAATAAATATTTCACTCTTTAATGCCTATAAACGTGCAAAAAATAAAAATTTGGGTTTGGAAGCTGCATCCATCATGCAAAGTATCGTTTATCAACAACTATCGCTAATCCTGAAGATAGTTATTATTTCAGAAAGAATGTGCAAATTATAATTTTCAGAGACATTTCTAGTTATAACATCAATCAGAATTATAATAATAATAATCAAAAATTAAGATATATGCTATTAAATTTGCGGCTTCAGATTTTTTTTTTTTTTTTGGATTTTCGAATTTTTTTCTATTCAATTTACAAAATGAGAAATCCTTTGTGAACATGCTTCAAATAGAAAAATTTATAAATTTTCTTTTTATATAGGTCATTAAAAATTATTGAATATAATAATCTAATAAGTTAAAATTATATTCAGTGGTTAAGACTATCAAAACAGCAAAAAATCTATTAAAATATGGTGATTTTTGCTTTTAATAAATTTTCCAAAGAGGCAATGGCAATTAATGTCCAAAGAAGTGTAATTTAGTCTCAAGTTCTAAGTTACTTAATTTTTTTTCGTAACAAAAAACTTTTTTAAATATATATAAATATGTATGTATATGCAGTATCCTTCGAAAGTATTTAACAATAAATTTTTTACTTCAGTACAATAAAATTGTATAAAAATTAACACTTTGTACTTAAAAGAAATAATTACCTACATGCAATAGACATTTCATCGTACTTAATGATATTAAAAAATAAAAGTAATGAAAAATATACATAAAATAATAATTAATTTTGGATATAGGCAATGTATATTGTAAAATAAATTTACTTAGATTTCTTTGTAGATCTGCCTTTTTTTATTACATTGTTTACATCATAACGATTTAGCAGTGGCGAAACTTAAAATTTTTGGCCCCCCACAAAATATTATTCGGGCCCCTATTACAGAAAAAATTTTTCATCTGGATAATTTTTATTAGAGATAATAATAAAAATTATACAGATCTGGATAATATTTTGTATTGTGTTGTTAATTTTAAAAAGGGTAAAGAAAGTACAACACGGAGGATTTGGGCCCTCTATAACTCTGGGCCCCCCGCATTGTGGGGTCTGGCGCATTGTAGTTCCGCTACTGCGATTTAGACAATTATAACAAAATTATAAAATGTTAAAAATATATATAGTACAATTAACCATGCTATAGATATGCATTTTGGCTATCAACACCTTCTTCTGTCTTAAATTCAGAGTTAACTGCAAAAATTTACATCACAATTTAATTGCGGAAAAAAGAAACATGTAACATAATGACAATTCTGAATATTTTAAGGAAAGGTAAAAAGGAGATTAAGTAAAAATTAGATATATACTACTTTACTATATTTTGGAAGATTTTTATAAAAGAATAAGGTAAATTTGTAAATTTTTTTGGTTGAATTATGTAAATTTTTGCAGTTAACTATGGATTTAAGATTGAAGAAGGTGTTGCTAGCTGAAACGCATATCTATACTATGGTTGACTACACTATATATATTTTTAAGATTTTATAATTTTGGTAATTGTCTAAATCGTTACGATGAAAACAATACAGTATAATAAAAAAAGGCAGATCTGCAAAGAAGTCTAAGTAAATTTATTTTACAATATACATAAAATAAGTCAACTTTTCATTTTTACATTTTTATATTTATACATATTATATATATATATATATTAATATAAACATGAACGAACAGCCATAAATAAATTGGTTGTTCATCCACATTAGTCCATCCATGGTGTACTAGGTGACCAACAATCTGCATCCCTGTCCTTTATCCCAGTTATAGAAAGGAGCATTTTAGATGGGAAGACATCGAGTCAATTGGACTGAAATCCAATGGAACTCTATATTTTTTACAAATGAGTCCAGATTTGCTCTGCAATGTGATCCAGGCCCACACTAATCTGGAAAAAATCAACGATATACTACTTTCCAATATTCGAGATATATTTAATTTTATTAAAAGTTTAACATGAATGAAATATTTAATAAAAAATAAGTAAACATGTAAAAAGCAATTGCATCAGTAAGTTTTGTAGATATTATACTGATACGATATTATTTTATATCATTTTTACGGGCAGATCTTTTAGATCTAATCGATTAAATATGGAATATTTTTTCCAATTATTATTAAAATATTTCACAAAATTTGTTTTAATTACAAATACTCTTTCTTTCGCCTACTCCTAATATTATGCCTATAAGTAATTGAGAAACACTGCTCTAGTTTTATAAAAATTCTTATTTAAATATATTCTTTAAAATTTAAAATATTTCTTATATGACATTTTATTTCTTTCAGATTTCATTTAATTCGATCAAAAATGATATTTTTTGAAGTTACGTAGATTTTCGTTTGGCTGCTACAAAATGACACCGGTTTCTATAAATTAGGAAACAAACAGAAAAATGGCGATAAGTTTTCAAAAAGTAACTTTGATATGAATGAAATTAACCTATATTGCATAAGAGTGCACGCTGAATAAGAATAAAGTATTTAAATTATTTCTATGGTCCTTACTCCTCAGTATATACAAATCAGCTGCATTATAAAAGTCGTCGTGTAAACGTGGCTCGTCAATTCGAGTTTGAAATAAATAAAAAAAAAATCCAGATAGCAGAATTTTAGAATACGGTTAGTAAATGTCATTTAACTGATGAATTGAGATGGAGAACGATTGGGAGGCTAGAGGCAGAAGTAATCAGATGCTTATATATTAGTCGTACTTCGATTCCAGTTTCAAAATTCCAAACACCATTACTGATTACTAGTGCAATGGATGATCGATATCTGAGATTATCAGCACAATGGAACAGGAGCGCTGCTCCAACATATCCGCGATTTGCCCTTGCTGCGGTGCAGAACGCTGGTTTCTGCTTCATGACGATGTCTGTTTACTAAGCGACCAGCAGTCTACGTGGCCCTTATTCCCCGTCACAGGAGCAATGGCATACCAAGAGAGTATACAGTAATGCATACGGGAAACCCCCTGATCAGAGGCCCAGGAGTAGTCACATGTGCC
>WUQG02428190.1:0-14559 GCA_011317285.2 Androctonus mauritanicus | reverse complement strand
TAAGACGACGAATATTTTTGGTAATTGTGTAGTAGCACTACTTTTGCAGTAGGAGTTAAAATTTGGTCACTTGACTGGAAATGACGTCATCGGGGACTATTTCTGGCTATTCTGTCAATAGACAGTGAAGTAGCAAATTCAATCGATTTTGATGATGTTATCAAAGATTTGGCGTCGAAAAAACCGAGAAAAATTATTTATTATTATTATTGGATTGATTGTATTATTATTTAATATTCATCTTATAAAAACTATATAATATGTAATAGCATTTGTAAATAAATAATTCCTCGTTGTAAAATTTAAGTATAGGATTTGAATGTGTATTCAGGCCCGCAAAAGGTCACGCCGGCCCTGGATAGAAGCAAGAAGTGTGAAGCGCCCGAGACCTAAGGGTGAATATTACAGGCGTAAAGGCTTACCATTTTGCGGGTAAGGACGAGTAATGAGGCAACACTCCAGTGACTCAGAGACTATGGTTTAGTAACACTAAGCTTCCATTTATTCGAACATAGAGAGAGTTCTGTGCAATTATACAAGGTACGAACGACAATTATCAAGAGGAAATACCTGTTGATGTATAGACATAAATCCATTTAATTAGTTCACGTTCAGTTCTGTTCACACTTTAGAAGTTTCCGGAACACAGTAGATAGGCCTTCTTCTTGTCCCTTGAACGAAGATACTTGTTTGTTATGGAGGCTTTTCGGAATAGAACGCAGGAAAGATTCTTAAAAACAAGCAGTGAGGACGATTGTTCTTTTGGATGAGGAGTTGAGTTGCAGGGGCAGTAGATCGGAGACAAGGGTGGCGAGAGACGAAAGTGACAGCTGGGATATCGAAGATTTCTTCTTTCGATATCTTATCTGGTCGCTTTTATTCTAGCCTCCCTTGTGGTCGCTTTAATTGTGAACTCTCTTCTGTTACTTTAATTGTGAACTCTTCTCCTTTTCGTTTTCTCACAGAGGTTTTTATATGATCTTCTATATGTTAATTTTCCACCTCTCCGCGACGGATGCCAACACGACGTTATTTTAGATATTCATATCATCATGATGCCTATGTTTATATTTCTCGTGATTTAATTGTGTCGGGGACAAGAGTCCACGGACTGTCTACACGAGATGTCATCACTTGTTACCTTCAACCCGCGTTCCTGATCCTCACAGAAGCAAGTGTTTCTCGTTTTACATATTGAACATAAATTATTTGAATTAACTTCACTGCTTCTTGTTCAACATTCAAAATGTCATTGAAGCAAAGTTTTTCTTCTTTTAACGCTACTTCACGATTGTTTACTGAGAGGTGGGATCGGTCCAGATCCAGCCAGGAGCCCAAATCCATGGAAGAATCTGCCAGAATGAAGCTGATGGATTTCGACGGGCTAGGCCTGGACTTTTTATATATATATTTTGAAGGTGTGGAATCAAAATTCGAATTCATCATGTAAAACCATTCGGGAAATCTTTCATGCAAACCTACTTTAAATACAATAATACTGTATATCTATAATTGTTTTCATCTCACGTCTAGAAAATTTATGATTGTTATTTTTTTACTTAAAATTTTATTTTCAATATTTTATATGATTAATTATTCTAATAATTATAAAGAAATCAACTTTTTTCAATCTTACTGATATGTTTTCCTAATCTGTTTACTTGAGCAAAATTTTATTGAAAATTAAAAAAAAATCAGAAAGTAAATTAAGTGTATGCATTAAGTGGCATGAATAATTACATCATGAGAAATTTTATCTTGAATATAAAATTGTTAATTCTGAAATTTTATTTTCACTACTAATTTTTCGCAGAAAATCTATATCAATTAATGTTGAAGGAACAAGAAGAATAGTAGAATTGTGCCACAAGATGATTCATTTATCAGTAAGTTAAATTTTTAAATATAGTTCTCAAAAACTTAATATAGACGATTTGTCTCTTCTAGGCCTTAATTCATGTATCGACGGCTTATTGTTTTTGTTATCGTAGTGAAATTGAAGAAGTTGTCTACAAAGAATCAATATCGCCTCAGAAAATTATTGAGATGACGGAGTACAATAATAATAATTATTATTATTTGTTGATATTTTGATTTTTAAAGGCAACACTTTCGTAACTTTTATTTCTCAGATGGATGGATGAAGAACTGCTTTCCAGCATTATCCCAAAGTTATTAAATGGTCGTCCCAGTAATTATCATTATACCAAAGCGTTAGCGGAAAATCTTTTGATGCAAGAAAGTAATTCTCTTCCAGTTGCAATAATCAGACCATCCATCATTACAGCTGCATGGAGAGAACCAATTCCGGTAAGACAAAGTATAATGATACATGATTCCTTATGTAATGCCAAAAACATGTAAATAATATAAAGAAATCTAAATTCATGTCTTAAAAAAAATTAAATCTCTACAATTTTTTTTTTTTTTTAATATGTTACTAAGAGAACTATCATCTTTAATTCGAAAATACAAAATATGATTTTAAGACTCAGCCTAGGATCTAAACAAATTTATTGGTAAAAATAGTAATTAATAGAATTGATTTAAAACTGATCATGGGCCGATGCATCAAAATCTTTTATTGCCGTATTTATAAACGATTTTTTCTGTACTACTAAGAAATTTAAATGTTATGATCTAAACTTAATTGAAGTAGATTCTGACAAAAATATCGAATTATCTGTTCAGTTATTATTATTAGTGACATTCTTCAACTTTCTCGTTATGATCCAAAAAATAGGGTTAATTTGATTTAAAGAATCAACTTAATATTTGAGAGAACAAATATATTTATAATACTGTGATATGTTTTAATTCAGTATATAGCAGGTAAACCATGAAAATTTGCAATATTTCTTAAGATTTTCATTAATTTAAATGCACAGTGTAATTATATTTTTTTATGAATCATCCAAATTTGAATGATGTAGAAAATATTTTTGCTTTAAGTAGTTGATTACAATAAAACACCATCATAAAGGTAAAAAAAGGGAATATAATCGCAAGTTTCCTTAGCAATTTTTCTAAATTTAAAAATTTAGAAAAATTGTTAAGGAATTGTTTAATTCCTTAACAATTTAATTTTTTTCTAGGGATGGGTTGATAACTATAATGGTCCTTCAGGATTTATTGTCGCGGTAAGTGTATTTGTAAAATTCTAAGAATTATCCATAAACTACGTTAAGCTATTTCGAACTCTTTGATCCCCTTTTCCGTCATATCAGGCTTGATCTCCTAGATATGACGTTACAAATTTTATGATCTCTCTTAAAATTTTTCCTCCGATTTTATGGAAAAAAATATTTTTAACTATTTTATATAATTTTATTACAAAATATTAATTGTAGTTTCTATTATTCTTTCACTTAAATAAATCTTCAAACAACTATTTCTGAATGTATTTTTGAATATTTCATATTATAGTCAATTTTCGAAAAAAGCAATTTTTTTACAAAAAAAATTTATCTTCGAAATGTAAATCAGCCATTTTTACAGTGTCATTCACAATTTTCACAACTTTCCGATATTTACATAAAATGCTGGTGTACACAATGTATCGTCATAAATTATTCCTTCCTACCTACCGACATGACGCAGTTTATGGATATTCTCTTGATTTATTATCCATTAATATTAAAGTTTTTACAGACAGGAAAGGGAATTTTGCGAACTATGCTTGTCAATCGTAACATAGGAGCGGATGTAATACCAGTGGATCTGGTTGTAAATCTAATGATTACAGTTAGTTGGCATACTGCAATGTGCAGGTAAATATAATATAGAAATTATACTATGTATTCAATAATAATTTACCAACAGATCATCTTTCTTTAGATCAAGTCGTCTCACAGTATATAACTGCACAACTGGATTGATTAATAAAATTACCTGGGGAGATATAAAGAAGATTGCATATCCAATCATCATCAAACATCCGAGTATGCGAATTTTTCGTTATCCAGGTGGAAGTTTTAAAACTAATCGATTTTGGAATGAAATATGTCTCTGTTTAGAACATATACTTCCTGCTGCAATGGTGGATTTCGTAGCTTGGATTACGGGCAACAAACATGGGTATAGTATTTAATTTACAAAATTCTCGATAAATATTCAAAATTTATCAATAAAAGTTTGTTCTTAGTTTATTAGAAGTATATAAAAGTTTGCATCGTTCAATACGTCTATTAGAATATTTTACAACGAATGAATGGCATTTCCACTGTAATAATGTTATATTATTGATGAATTCATTGTATGGTAAAGACAGAGAAGTGAGTACCGTTTTCGAAAGAAACATTATTTGTGGTCGTGAAGAATTTTAAATATATAATTTTTCAGATATTTGACTTTAATATTCGTCCAATTAATTGGTCTTCATATATGGAAAATTATGTATTAGGTGTAAGACGATTTTTATTAAAAGAAGATGAATCCACTTTACCTGCAGCTAGAAGAAATCTTACTAGGTAAATTTTTTACATTTATAATCTTGTTACTATTTCAGTAACTTTTATAAATTTTATTTATTTAGGGTATATTACTATTGGCAAGCAGTTTATGGAACGATTTTTTGTGTTGTCTTCTATTTATCTAGACAAAGTGTTGCAGTTCATTCTATTTGGTGGTTTCTAATAAAATTGATTCTCCAAATTCAAAAGAAAATAAAGAAATTATTTCCAACTTGATAGAAATATAATTGTATATTATATAAAAAGAATAAATTATTATATAGAGCATAGTTTAAACTATGTCAAATTCAGATGAATATAAAAATTAAACTAAGCATTAAAAATACTGATCTCAGGAAAAACTAAGAGGACATGGTGTGTTTATTTATTGTTAGTTTACATTAGCAATAAATTATTTATTTACACAGAAGCTACATGTGTGCTTCTTATTCCACATATGTCATTTGAAACCAAATAGTAAAAACTAAATTTAACAGCAAAATAAATGCTGCATCAAAACTATGCTTTCAGAAGGGCCAAATTTGAAAAATGAGACTCTCTTTTTTAAATTTTGCCATCAATGCAGAGATAAAAACATATTTATAGAAAACGTATATAACAGTCAGTTCTATAGGTTCTGCTGGTCATAGTGATGAAGCCAGATATTACTGTAATAGTAAGATTAAAATAAATAATTACACTTACACACAGTGCCCCAAAAATAACTACCTATTTCACAAAAATAGGTACTTACTTTTGGGACACTCTGTATATATATAGTTAAAAGAGAGAAACTCAAAGACAAATTGCATATTTTCTTCATTTCCTCTTCTAAAAAGACTGATTACTTCAACTGTAATGATGGAATATAAATAAATGGATGTGTCTTTTTTCATTTTTGTTATAATGAATCATTTTTCATTGCATTTATTGTAATTTTATAATTTAAGAATCCAAACTTTTTTACAAATTCAAAAGAACTTTATTTTTACTTGTGTAAATATTCATTCACAAATTAACAAACACTGGAATGCACAACTCATTAGGTTTGCTTATTAAAAGCTATCTAATAACAATACATCAGATCACTTATTCTTTGGTAAACTAAATACATATTTGGCTAAGACAATGCTCTCAACTGTTACACTACTTATTACAGTTGAGAGATTTTAGCTAAATATAATAACCAATTATTTTATTAACTATAGTTGGTGGGAAATTATTGCTGCATTGATATTGGCAGCTTTAGAAAAATGATGTTATATCTAAATTGATTAGATGAAATATCACGATGTACAATCTGACACACTAACTAAAAAAATGTTATATATTGCTTAGTTTGATAGTGTGATTTTCATTGGAAAATTTTCAATACTAGATAATACTGCTTTATATACAATAGTTATATAACAGAACAATTATGAAACAATTACATGAAATAACAGTAGTGTCACAGTGGTCTGGACTTCACTAAATCCCCAGTATTCAATCGTCGACGGGGTAAATCTCCAAACATTTCTGTGCCATCAGTAATAGTAAGAGCTTTTATACTTTCTGCAATTTGTTCTGGATTCCCAGTTACTAGAAACTATTAAAATTTGAAGAAATTATTGTTTAAATACATTAAAATATATATTTTTTATACAATAAAGTTAAAAACCTTTTCTTCTTCTTCAGAACCACTTGAATGATTGAACTGTGACCAAACAGGGGCATTAATAGGCAGAGACTGTGCAAACTGTTTAGGAAAATTGTTACGTAATTGTGAAGCATTTTCTTCAGTGATACTATCTGCAATGAAAATTTGATTAAGAAGTTAAAAGCAATTTAAAACTTTAAAAACTTACTTCATAAATTCTCACCTTTTTATTTATTTAAAATTCCTAATTATTAGCAGCAATAATAAAAAAAATATGGAAATTAATGGCTACATTATTAAATGTAGACATTTTTAACATTTTTATGATAAAATATTTCAAAAACATCAACATAAATATAATTATGTATACTATACTATAATAGTTTTCTATTAATTATTACAGTTATTACTTATTTAGCTCATTTCTTATCATTCTATTTTGAATTTCAGAACTGCTAAGTACCAATGATTTTTAAATTTAAAGTCCAATACAACAATATGCCAATCATGTTTTTAATAAATTATTAAAATTTTATAATTTTCATTTAATAAAATCATTTAAATTTTCAAATTATGTCTTAAATTTTTAATTCTAAAAAAAATTTCATTTGTTAAATTTTCCAATTTTATGGAAGTTACTATTGATGATGATAAAAATTTATTAAATGTGAATTTTATTATTGTAATTATTTCAATAAAACTAATAGACACAAAATAATTCACTGAAAGATATTGGCTAGATTTAGCATATTCTATAGAACAACAAAATATTATAATTCAAATTTAACTACAGAAAAATATATTAGAAATTGTGCAATCATTGTTTTATGAAAACAGTTTTATAGCTAAAAAGTTTTTGAAAAATGAAGTACATTACAGACATTCATGTTATCAGTATGTGCAAAGATTCAATATGATCCCCTAGTGAAAGCAGAAGTGAATTGTCTTAAAATCAATAGTACATAGGTATATTTTGATATTAAATTTACTAATAAAATCAGTGAAGAGAATATGAAAGAAGATCATAAAATTAATCAATTATTCATATAATTGAAGTGACAAATATCTGGACAATAAAATTTTTTTAAAAGAAAAATTTTGTTGCTCAGAAAAATTTGTTAATTTGTAATCTGTAAATTCATATTTTATACAGAACAAAATAAAATAATTGGTTTAAATAAATTACACCAGATGACTGATGAACAGTTTCTTTACAAAAATGAAACTGTTCACTTCTGTAAAGAATCTTCACAAATCTAAAAAGAGTGATATACATTTAAACAGTTCGTTATATCAAAAATTTGCAAGCCAGGGATTCTTAAATCAAGGGATACCTGTATACATCAATAACAACATAAATAAATCTATAATGTTATGCAATATGATAGAATTTCTTTAACTAACAAGAAAATTATGGGCTTTTTATTAAATTATTAGATTGATATCTATTCTATATTTTAAAAAATTGTTACTATTTCATATAATCTTATCCCAAATAACTACTTTATTTTTATTTGAGAATGATGAAAAGTTTTATTAAAACTTTCTCATTTCATTCAGCTGACCACCTACAAGAATCTGACTGCCAATTTTTTCTAAAAGCATAAATATTTTTATAAATTTAAATGCTATTGAACAGATAGCATTTATATTAAACATAAATTAGTTTTTAAAATATTTATGAATTTTAGTTCAAAATATAAATTACATATTAATATACATTGCAATTTATCATCATGTGTTTTTAGTCTAATTCTTAAGTTAATTGAAATTCTTATTTGTGTAGATATTCTTTAAAATTTCACTAATTGAATATTTATATTTAAAACCCATTTTTTAAGGAATTTCATTGAATAACAATGGACAAATTAGCTAGGATCTCTGTAGTGATATTTTCATTGAACAGTATGCAGTCATGTTATAATATTTAAAAATAGAATTGTAGAAAAAATTTTGTACAAATAGTAGTGGCACACTGTTTAAGCTTTGTTTTAATGAATTTGATTGAAATTCAACAATTGAAAAATTAATTAAAATTTCCAGATTAGCATTTCAAAAATAAAATATTTCTTTTATCTATTCTTATAGTTTTGTACATAATGCAATATAAGTTTGAAGTTTTGGTTTTCAAAACTTATTCATTCCAAACAGATGTACTTTGGAAATGCAAAATTTTATTACAAATACTGCAAAAAATTAAAAAATACAGTAAAAATGCAAATTAATAGGGACAAGAGTTAATTTATAAATATAATGATTAGATTTGAATATGAATTTATAAAATACCACAAAAGCCAAATACTCTATTAGTATTAGAAATACTGTTGATACTTATTTCAGATTTGTTTATCTATCATTCTCACTTCCTACTGTGTTAAACAATGGAGTTTGCACTTAGTAAAGTCAAAATTATTGCTGCCAATTATTAACTTAATATGTTTAAAATATGAATATAACACCAAGAAAGACTTCAAAAATTGTTGCTCTTAACAAAAAACATATCCATGAATGTAACAGATATTGCTGAAGCAGTTGAGATTGGAAAATCAAGTATTAAGAATAATTCAAGCTTGGGGTAAAACAGGAACTTTTTCCCCAAAACAGAAAGGAAAAATGGGGGGAAAAAAATACAAAATAACCCCCAATAACCAAAAAGTTAAGAAATAATAAAACTAAATCCACTCAAAAGACAAGCAAGGACCCTCAAAACAATATGACAAGAGTTTTGTATTCCTCGACAAAAAAAATTCTCAGGGATTGGTAGGATAACAAAATGATCAGTGAAGAAACAACTAATGCCATGAAGAGAAAAAACTGATGTGGACAAAGCAATACAAAAATTAGATCAGTGACAATTGGAAGAATGATTTTTACAGATGAGACTCATTGCATTGTGCAAGCTGCAGCTACAACAGTTATTTTTCCAGGTGAACCTTTGAAAAGTGATCATTTGGATCAAATAGTAAAGCATGCTACAAAACAAATGGATTTGAGGATATTTTACTTACAGTGGACTAGGAATGCTTATTCCAGTTGAAGAGATGATGAACACTGAAAAATATGCTGATAACCTTGAAAGAAAGATTCAATCACTGTTGAAAATATTTTCCAACGAAACTGGAATTTTGAAACACAATATGTGTCACACTTTAAAAAATAATTCCTTTTTGTTGCAATTCTAAAATATGAAAAATTTTGTGCAAGTAAATTTACCAAATTTAAATTTTATAGAAATTTGTGGCAATTTTAAAGGAAGCAGAGTAGGAAAAGTGGCCTGCACTATAAAAGAATTAATGATACCACACTCTTATGATATTGTTTATCACAGAGTTAAAAGATGTGCAAAAAACTTTGTCAATTCCATGCCCAAATGTTTTCAACAGCTATTAAAAATACTAAAGGAAACATACTTCTTATAAAAAAAATAATAATTTCACTTAAAAATTTCAACAATTTTCAGGTTTTATGGTTCAATTAATTTGCATAATATTATAGGTTGATCCAGATTTTTGGGATTCTTAGACAGTATTTTTAAAATTCAAATTTAAGCAAGAATAAAGAAAAACAGACAAATTTTGTTGCTTTATTTATTTTAAACAACTGCAGAATATTTCATTTATCAAAACGAATATATTTGTTCATTTCTGGTAACTTCTGTTGTGCCTGTTGCACTGCTTATTGACATGCATGCAGTCTCTCACCTCAGAAAAATCCAAATTTTAAAAAGTTTGAATTTTCAGTGTGTCTTGATTTCTGGCATTCAGATTTTTGAATTTTTACTGTAATTTGAACATGAATAATGTAACAATATTTATTAAAAAATTTAATCAATTTAACATCAAAACATTTTATTTTTATGCCTGATATCTGGGTTGATATAACTCTAGTCATCAGAATGTCTTGATAGGCAGGCATCAATGTTTTAATGCATATATAATCTTTCATTTTTCAATATGAGTTATAATATTTTAATTATTAGATCCATAATACTGTGAACATATTTTATTATATAAATGTTTAGCTATTAAAATCAAATAATAAAGTATCAAGATACTAAATAACATTTTTTTTATACAAAATTAATGAAATATTTACCATCAGTATCATCTTCATAATCAGAATTATAAAATGGAGTATTGTTGCATTCCTGTTCTAAACCTTCCATATCAAAAATACCTGCTTATCAAATATTTAAAATTACTTATTTATTTATTTATAATCAATCATACAATATATCTTAAAAGAACTAACCTCCAATTTCTGCATCAAGATTTAAAATTTTCCTTCTTGTTATTACTTGTGATTTTATTGGCTTTTTCCCAGATGAATGATGCTAATATTAAAACATTTTATTCTAACTTTTTATTAAAAATAGAACAAATATAAATATATAAAAAAAAATTCAGAAGTATTTACCCCTACATCAAGTGATTGTGATCGATTGTATAGAGGATTTCTTGTATTTACTTCAATACGAGTTTCAGGTAAATGAAACTGACCATTGCAATCTGCAGCATTAGTTAATTTTAAAGCTAATAAAAAAAGTTAAAAAAGTTATAAATTACTGTCAAGCAAAACAACAAAGATAAAAAAACATTTACTTAGTGTGTTTTCAATAGGTGATATTACAGAAGAATAAGAACTAGTTTCTGTCATTGCTTCTCCTAAATTTTCTTTCAAATCTTTTTCCTGTTGTTTTTGCAGTAAATTCAACATTGCAAATTTATCTCTTCTTACTTTCTTCTGCAATGCCATAAAATTATTTTGCTGCTGTTGAGTGAATATCCTAAAAAAAAAAAAAAAAAATTTTTTTTATGGGAATAATCTAGTGAAAAAATATATAATAAAATAGTTACCTTATTCTATCTTCCATAGCTTTGTGTTCCTGCTGCAAATACAAAGCTACTTGTTCTTGTATTGATGTTATAGCAGATTCTAATTTGGCACTTTTCACTTGGAATTTGGCATCTAAAATTAAATATATTTTTTATAAAGCTATCTATTAAATATCTAGTTTATTAGATTATGGAAATAATATAAATTTTATCATCTGCTATAGATTAATTTTAAACAAAAGTTAATCATTTTGGAAATTAATTATCCTGATTCTAAATTTCAATAACTTATATCTTAGGCTAATGATTGATAATACATAATTATTATTGATGAAAAGAATTGAATTTCAATTTTATATAAAATTTAGGAGAGATAAATAAATTGTATTACACCAATTATCATAAATAAAATAAGCATTATTAGCAAGTATAGTGGCAATTTATTCTGGTATATCGTTTTCGAACCTTAACGATGGTCCCTCTTCAGTACTACAGTCTACCTACATACTAACAGACACAAAATAGAACAACTTCAAACGGTATTCTTAAACATTAAGAATTACAACATTCTTTACAAATTTTAAAAGCATTGACAGCAGAATTCTTTTTAAAGAACATTATAAACAAATCATATGCGGACAATTATAATAACGATGAGAGTTCTACCCAATACTATATTGGTAGCACTAAGAGAGGCTTAAATAGAAGGTTAAAAGAGCACAAGGTGGATGTCCAAGCAGGGAGGCTCACCATGGCATTAGCTCTCAAAGCTTATGAACAGGATGTAGTTATCAAGTGGGACAAGGCCCAGCTAGTAAGACCATTGCAGGATCTTAGAGGTGTTAGTACCTTAGAGGCGACAGAGATAGAAAAAAAGAAAATGCTCCCAGTACATCGTTAACTGTAACAAACTCGTAGCACTGCTCCCCTCATGGAGGTGGTGCATGAGCAAGATGTTATAGGCAGATATACTACCATCCCCTCTGGTTCTCTATACCCTGTTGGATGGACACGTCGTAGCATAATTTTATACCTAGGTATCTGGCATACTACTTGAAGTGTGGTATACTGTACACAGTATCCCATGTTGTTCTGTAAAATATTTTTCCTTTAATCTATGTCCTAGTTTTGTGGACATTGTGCTTTTCACCTATGACATTAGTTAAATGCTATTTTATATTGCATTTTATATGTTATAATCCATATTTTATATGCGTTAGGATTAGAATGTTAGTTAATGTAACCAGTAAAACTTTCAAATTTTGTTCGTGTATGATTTATTTATAATGTTCTTTAAAAAGAATTCTGCCATCAATGCTTTTAAAATTTGTAAATAATATTGTAACTCTTAACATTTAAGAATATCGTTTGAAGTTGTTCTATATTGCGTCTGTTAGTATGTAGGTAGACTGTGATACTCAAGAGGGGCCATCATTAAGGTCCGAAAATGTTATACCAGAATAAATTGCCACTATATTTGCTAACAGTGCTTTTATTTATGATAAATTGGTGTGTTAAGAGCATGTTGTTTATATATGTGTTTAAAATGTATTACTTATATTACTAATAAACTTCAATGAATTTAGTTAATTTATAAAGAAATAGAGGTCCAAATTTTTGATGATTTGTACTTATTACTACTGCCAACAATATATTTGTAATAATGATAACTAACCAGTCAATTGGTTAACAAAATGGAAATGCAGCATATAATTGTGCTGCATTTCCTCTTTGTAAAAACTGTTTAATTGAATCCCATACATCCATTTATTTTTAGGTATAGAGTTTGGGCCTGATCTACTGAACATGACTATGATAATGGGTATATGAAGATGGTAGTCAGCATTGAATATCCAGATACTCAGTATCTATTAAGATTAAAATTTGCAAAAAATTCAATAAAAAAATGGTAGCCATGTTGCCTACAATACTTCATTTTATTGTTTTATTTCAAGTCAAGAATATTTCTTGAAATTTCTTCAAAAAGAAAATCTCTCATAATAAATTAATTCACTTAAAAATAAAGTAAATGCACTAAGTGCTTTAATTGAATATTTAACATTTCAGAAAAATAATAATAGAAATGACCCATATCCTTAAAACTATAGCACTTCTTGCAGTTCAATATCAAAACCAAAATTTATTAGCTTAAATTAACACTAATGTTTTCGATGTATTTTACAATTAAAATTAACAGAAATAGAATATTCTTATTTATAGCATTACCATAAATTAGGATTGATTTTTTGCAGTATAATAGTAAAGTTAGTAATGACCTATATCTATCAATATTTTTAACTAAAGTAACAAAAAATTCAGACTAAATAATTTCTATAGTCAATGTAACATTGTCATGATAGTATAGTAAGAGAAAGGAAATATGAGTAAAGTTTTAAGCAAATAAAATTTTAATATTTAATTTTAAAATATTTTTTATTATAACTTCATCCAATTTTAATAAATTTTTATTATTGGCTAGATTACCTTGTAGAAATAGTATGGCTTTTTATAGAGAAAATCTCTATCTAATATGGGGCTCATGAAAATTTTCTTGAGTCTCTTAAACATCTATCCTTATTATAATGTCTTGTTGACTACTAGAAATTTGAGCTTATTGTAATTGGTTCTAAAATGGAATCCATTATTTAGTAATTAGCCAATGATTGAAAAGTGGCATTAAAAAATTATTTTATGCTATAATTTTGGGCATGCAAATATAATTTACACATTCCATTTTTATTTTTATTTATGAAAAGAGTGAAAAGAATGAAATATATATTTTTTGATTATAAAGAATGTTTATACACAATTATGGTTGAATATACCTGTTGAATATTAAATTTTAGTAAACTTAACTTCTATTAAGTTTTTATATCTATGGAAAATTGTATTTAAGTTATTATGGATTTGAACTATGACCAAAAATTTAGAATATGTTTTCCTAATAACTCAGATATCCTATACAATATTTTCAATATAGTCTATTTTGCAATCATAGCATGAAATTGCAAAATTTATTTTTAAATTAGCTTTTATTAAAAATTCCCATTGTAATTAATAAAGTATCATATTTTTCAATATTGTGATATTTGTTTTTCTTTTTTATAGTTAAATTTTGATTACTAGATGATATAGTTAATGCCTTAATTAAGTTATCAACTTCACTAGCTGATAAATATTATATCTGAAATCCGATAAAAATATTGATAGGTTTCAGATATAATATATATTTACAGTAGAATCTCTATATTTGGACGCATCTGTATTCTTAAAATCCAGTATTCGGAAAAAAATTTTGAAGGAAAACTGTATCGATATTCGCATATATCGCTATATTCAGAACAATATCAGTAGTCTCAAATTGCCAGTTTGGGCAACTTTTGTTGCTTTGCGATCATTGGGCTACTTTCTAAGTAGTAGTTTTTGCAAATGTTTAGATAAATTTTCTGACAAGACTCGTTTTTTGGTAGTTGAGAATCCGTCATTGTGTTTTGTGATTCTCGTGGCTTGATCATTATTTTTTGTGTAGCTTTGCATTATTTTATCAGAAATAGGTTATCATGGAAAATGAAGAAAGAAAATCCAAAAGAAAGGATGTGAGAACCACCATTGAATTTAAACAGGAACTTATTTT
>WUQG02428180.1:0-14559 GCA_011317285.2 Androctonus mauritanicus | reverse complement strand
AATAATACAGTTTTTAGGCATAAGTCACATTAATTAGTACTGGTATGTTGAAAATGCTAATTAATGTTCATAAAAAATTTTACTTCGATTTTACGGACTAGTCTTGCCCCTAGTCCGTAAAATCGAGGTTTTACTGTATATTTAACTTTACTTATTTATAATAATTTATTCATTAGCTTCTATGTTCATAACATACTGGCTTACTGTGCTATTAGTCCTAACATTTTCCTTATTTTTTCAGAGCATTATTTAGGATTTAGTGTTAAATTTAAGCTTTTTTCAACTTTCAAACTATTTATCCAGACAAAATCTTTATTATTGTTGAATCATTATCATTAGGTTTAGTCCACAAACTAAACACACACTGCTTAAAGTGTTTAGTTTTTTCTTAATTATCTAGTACAGTGTTTAAAGCAGTATAATTGTAATAATATGGATTAGTTCACAAATAAAACAAATTCTGTTCTGGTTAATAATACAAATAAAACACAACAAAAATTATATTTGTATTTGGCAAACCAAAATAAATTACAGATACTTCTTGATTTATGAGTTTCTGGGTTTATGAGTTTTTTCAAATATAAAGTATCAAAAAATCAAAAATATGAACATTAATTGACTAATTTTATATCTAGTTCAGGCTTAAGTTTTTGTTTTATAAATATGCTGTATTATCATTCTTTTTGTGTTGATTTCATTTTCTCTCAAATATTGTAAACTATAATCAAATTTTACAAATTTGTTTTATTAAGTATTTGTTTGACAGGAAATGCCAAAAAAACTAAATTTTTAAATCATTTCCGAATCTCAATTTTACATTGTTATATTTTATGAAGCAAAGATTTTTATATTCATTCATATACTTGTATTTTTCTATTTATTAAAGATGAAATTATCTGGATTATAATTCTTTTTTGTTGTTTTTATATGATTTGGTGTTATACAATACTTGCTACCATTTTTTCTGCTTGCAAAAAACTTTATGCTATAGGTTATTTCTCTGTATTTTTTCTGGAAATGACAGAAGGGAACTTTATATCATTTTTTCCCCTGAATATGAGCAATTTATGGAATATTTTTATCTTACATTATTGTTTTCTTTTTCCTTTTCAAAAAATATCATGCTTATACTAAAGTAAATAAAATATCTTGTAAGACTGTTAATATAGTACAATCAATATAATCTTAGGCTAGTTACCATCTAGCATTACTATGAATACAGATGTCAGGTATACATTAGATAACATATATCTAACATCTTCAGCAATATACTTTTGGTCACAAAATTTTCCGTAGTATTTGTGCATTGATGTTGAAAAGCATATTCATTGTATTGTCTAGATGACCAATGCTTAAATAAGAATAATAAGCAAATATCAAATTTTACTAATAGTCAGTTAAGTCAGAAACAAACTCTACCAATTACAGTAGCTATACCATAACAAAATATTTGATCATAGCTTTATGCTTGATTGACATTATCAGTTTAGAGAATGAATCTCTTGATGATAGCATTCAAGACATGCAGTTGAAGTTTATATGAAAACAGTTCTTAGCCTATTCACAACATAGCTATGCAATTCAATATTTCTCTTGAGTTGTTATTTAACCTTCCAACAGAACATAAATATAGTGCATTTTACTTCAAGAATTTACATAGAAGATCAATATTAAGATCAGTATACTTTCATATTTACTCTATTTCCTTAACTTTTTGCATGTCAGTTCTTTTTGTTTTCACATCTCATGGATATGCTCCATGGTCATAATTCGTAAGTATTGAAGAAGTTTCTGCAATTATAGCAAAAGCATTCTATAGTACATAAAACTCTTTCTATGTTTGCTTTCAGTAGTTGTGTTTCATTGCTGCTGAGAGATTTTTTTTGAGCAAGATTTTATGCAAAATTGTTATCATTTTATATCCTAGGTAAGGACAAATCATGTACAAGAACTTATTTACTATATTACTCATAAATATTTTTAATGTGAATTGCAGTTAAAATTAAAAAAAAAAGTATAAATCATGATAAATTGTTTTATCATCATCATCATATAAAATATAGAAATAAATATATTCATTGCAAAAAATTAATTTAATAAACTCATTATTAATTCATATTATTTATATGTAAAGAAAATTAAAATACAAAGCAAACATGTACTATTTAAACACATATCTGATGGACAATTTCCATTAAATTCATAATTCAACTTGGTATGTATGTGAAGTTGAATTATGGATTCAATCAAAGCAGAATAATTTTTTCTGTAAACATGAAAATTTTTTTAAATAATAATAAATTTTATATATCTGAAAAAATTAGTTTTCAACATAGCTGCTGAATCCATTGACTCAGTGCTACACATTACACTTGAATTAATTTTTCTTTAAAACTTTTAATAATTCATATTATGAGCTTTTAATTTTTATTTTTTAATAGAAAGAAAAACTGAAACATATATTAGGTGATCTTTGAGCAATTTTGGCTATTTAGTTACAAATAGCCAGATTAATGATGCTCATTGTAATTCATAAAAATACAAAATTATAACTTTTATGTATTGTCGGACTGTATAAGTACATAAATTCTATATCTAAAAAAAAAAAAAAAAAAGACAAAATTATATTGGATAATATTCCAAACATTCAAAATTTGCAGTCCTTCATTGTATATTTACAAATAATTAAATAAAATCTTACTTATAATATTGTTTCTGAATAGAAGTCATTTCTACTCTTAATATGCGTTCAACCTGAAAAAGATAATTTGATTTTTAATTAAAATTTAATGATATAATATAAAGATAGTTGATATTAAATAAAAAGTTCATTAATTTATACTTAAATTATTATACTTTCAATAGATTTAAAGATTGAGAAATGTATGCAAAGCAATTTCCTCATTGACAAAATTTAACATAATAACTGGTTTTACATTAAAATTTGTTAATATATTGTTATTGAATTTTACCAACTATAAAATATTAATATAAGTTAATACTATTAACACTTCTCTACCTGACCAGGTGCAGTGGGATCAAATTTATATCACTGCAATAGATTAGCATTGTATGAATGAACTAGCATTTTACAATGTTTTTCAATTTGTTTTATACATTGAAAAACATAAAATGCTAGTTTGTTGTTTTATATAAATTAGCATGACTGCTTTTTGAATGAAGAAAACTTTTTGGTTTTTATTCTTAAAAATCAAGAGGATTTATTTCATTTAACTAAACAGAAATGAATCTTGTATTATTTTTTATGAATTTGTAATTAATCATTGAAAAAGCAGATATCAATAGTTATACCATATTGTAACTGCAAAATATATAGAATTCATATTTAAAATTTTTTAAATATTATAACTGTAAATACAGTAGGTCCCCAACTTACATGGTTAATTTGTCCAAACAATTTTCATATAAATTGAATACTGTATGATTCAATTGTATATAGTTCAAAAATTCACTATATACAATTGGGTACATTAACAACCAGAATGGTCATATGAAATTTATGAGCATACTTTAAGCATAGATAAGAAAATTTAAGGTCATAAGTGATACTTTTGAAAAAAGAAAATTGTTTAATAAAATTTTTATTTATATTTATGGAAATTTAACAAAAATAAAGAGATTTATACCTCTGAATGGGTCTGAAACTTCAGAAAAAATTAATAATAAAAATGTCAGTATTTAAATAAATTTATGTAAATTTTCAATTAATTATATGACATAACTTAATTAACAAAAATTTGCCTAATACTTCATTTTTTATCAATAATTTTTAAAATATAATCCAATTTTCTTCAGTCATAGCTTCTTTTATTCAGAAGGCTTGCCATTATCAAAAAACAGGAATATTTTGTTGGATGGCTAAGATTTCATACAAAAAAATCATGTTTTCTTTGATTTAAATATAATGAAATGAAAAATTGAGAAAGAAATAAAATACAAAAAATTTACACATCAGAATATGAATGACAAATGTAATAAACTGTAAAAATTTCTAAAGAATTTGATAAAAACTAAAAAGATTTCATAAAATGAATTTCTTGTATATTAATTAGGATATTTTGAAATATCTCATGGACTTCAATGAGTTAAAAAAGTCTGAAATCATATGATCCTTGCAATGACATCTAGCCTGCAGGCTATAGTTTAGCTATGCCTATTGTAAAAACACAGTTGATAACAATAATTAATAAAAAATATTTTGCTTCTAATTAGTTATCTTACTGCTTATTCCCCCTAAATATACATTATATATACATTATACACTATACTCATGACTTTACTTCAAATGAGTAGAGTATGCCTGAAGTAAGAATTCTTCTATTGAGAAAATAATCCATTTTAAGGTCTATGCTAGACAAAAATTTCAACATGCAGTAACCAATAATAAGCAGAATCTCATTCATAATATACAAATTGCTATTAACTGTAAATGTATTGATATTTTAAAATTTAAATAAAAAAAGCATCAATATAGTTGGTAGTTATCACTAAGCATTGATGTTTTCTTTGGTTAAGGTTTGCAGTATTGCTAATATTTTGTCTTCATGAAATTTATTATATTTTAAATCACAATGGAAATTAGCATACTGTTTCTTAATTTTTCCAATATAAAAAAAATTCTTGCACAATTCCCAGTGAACAAAAATTCATGCATAATTCCCACTTTTCCCAGAATTTCTGGTTGCTGTACATCTGTATGAATTTTTGTTGTAACTTTGGATCACCATAAGTTGGAGACTCCCTCTATACGAACAGACTAAGATAGTATTATCTTGGCAAAAACTTATTAATTAATAATTAACACTGGTGCTACAGTTCAAATTCATAAATAATAATTAAAAGATTTACAATTCAATTCAAAAAATTTCTTAATAAGAGTTATTTAGGCTTGTTTGTTGAATGAAATATACTTTTAACAATTAATTTAAATGGTTTTCATTATGCATAAATCATATCTATTAATTTTCTAATAGAAAAATGATTATTGTTATCAAAGAATTATATAACAATCAAAATAGTAATGAATTTTAAAATGTTTAAAATTTATTCCAATTTATGTAAATATTTATTTAAATAATTTATTATTATAAAAATAGCAATACTAGTTTAAAAAAATAGTAAATATTTTTGAGGGAAATACCTTAGCTGGTAACGATTTTTCAACATCTTTTTTAACTCTTCTTAATAAAAATGGTTCTAATTGTTTATGGAGTTTAGTATATCCTTTATCAACAGTTTCTTTATGTTCTATTTCAAAATCTTCCCAGGAGCCAAATCTAGTTTAAAAATTTTATATTGAATCTTTTTGTTGAAAAAGTGAATTTTTCACTTTTTAAAAATATTTTAAAAGTGAAAAAATTCATTCAATAAATTTTTATTCACTGTGCATAAAAATTAACACTATAATACATTTCACCTATATTCCAATCATTTAAAAAGCCATAAATTTTTTCCAATTTATAATAGTAAAAATGACTTACTTATTTGGCATTATAAAATGTAAGAGAGCCCAGAGTTCCTTTAATGAATTTTGTAATGGTGTTCCAGTAATAAGTAAACGATGATTTGTATCAAATTCAAATAATGATTTGTATAATAATGAATCATCATTTTTTAGACGATGAGCTTCATCTACTCCTAATACTGCCCAACTAACATTATTTAAAAATGTCTAGAAAAAAGAAAGATTATAAATTTTTAAATGCAAATTCATATAATATTAATTTCACTAAATGTATAAAAATATTATAAAACTGATCTGAAATTTGCAATAATTTCGTTAGCAATAATGTAACTTAAAAATTGTATCAACATTCAAAGTTATTTTTTTTTACATGTATAAATCAATTCAATCAGTTTGTGAAATCAATGATTTCACGAATTGCATTTTTAATTAGATATTAAAGTAACAATGATAAAAATAATATTAAACTCTTCAATTATAAATTGAAATTTTCCTTAATATAATGGGATTAAAAAACATATTTTTCAAAATTTTTTATGTACAGTTTTACAAGTTCCCAGCTTTATGAGCTTTTTTCAAGTGTGAAGTATCGAAAACAAAATCAAAAATATGAACAATTAATTGAAACAAATTAATGATAAACATTCATAAAAAGGCAATTAAATCCATTTACACAGCTATACAATATAGTACAACTCTATTTGTAGCAGAAAGTCCATCATCTGCAATTAGATCAGAAAAATTAAAATGACGGATCAAGAAACAATAATAGTGCACACTCTTAACTGTCATTATTATACCAACAAATTATGTATGTATAAAAGCTCATTTAATTATTTGTCAATGATGACGATGAAAAATAAAAATTCCCTACTATTCATATAACATAAATTATTTCTTTATCATCATAATTTGCTTGATTTTAAAAGCTATAATTTTATTTATTACGATAAATAAATCATTGTTTTAATCATATACTATAAATTTTGTTGAACTTGACATTATCCTGGTTTAACATTATGGCTATGGGAAATTTGCTCTTAGTTTACAAGTTCTTATTTTATGAGCCTGCTTCAGGAATGAATTAGTTTGTAAAGTCAGGAAGTTCCTATATTTTGGATTCTATATAATGATATTTAAATATATTTAAAATTAAAAAAATCTGATTCAGACCAGACAATGACTGACATGAATGCACTAAAATCTGATACACACAGTGTAAAAAAAACATTGTATCTACAGAGTTTCCTATGCTATTCTCAGGTACAGTTCTTTCTGTAATTTTCCAGAGATTGACACCACAAAACAATTAGTATCATCTGGAAGTAAAAATTTAATTTTTTTGATAAATTTTTTCAAAAGCAATACGACTAATTTGATATTGGAAAATTCAGAAAATCATCATAATTTATCATTTAATCAATAATTAACAATTATTATTTTCCTAAATAAATAAGAACCAATAGATTCCAAGTGAAAAGTAATTGTAATCACATATATTAAAAGAATAAATGATTTTAAATTATTATAGAGAAATTAAATTTCTGACTTTCTTCATTTTCTAGAATAATTTTACAGTTATATTAGTAATAAATATATTTCTTTATAAAATATGTAATATGTCAATTGTAAAAAAAAAAAAAAAAAACACAGTAAAATTTTATCTGCAGAATAATTTTTTGAGATATATTAAAAAAATCAGATATTGTTGATAAATATCAATCTATAAATAAATATAGAAATCATCTATCTTATTTGTGAATTGTTAGTTATTAGGTGGTGCCATCTTAGTGGAAATTTAATTTATTATTAAAATTGCAATTAATAAATTCTAACTTAACTCATTAAGAATATTTGATTTGATTGGATTAATTTTAAATCATATATTGTATTTCTCTCATAATCTGTCCAGGCGAATACATTGCCATCTCACTTTTAAAAAAGTGTGTCACATAATGCAAATAACTTGTTTTGACATAGAAGAAAACAGAACACAATTTTTATAAATAGGAGAGCAAAATATAAGTCCAGAAAAATTCTGTTGTGTATGCTTTTTGACTTATAACAAGATTCCTTTCAGATGGCCAAGTTGACATTGATATGTTTGTAAATTGGAAATATCTTTTAGGTATAAACTGTATTTATAATTTATATATATATTTATACAAATAAAAATAAAAAATAGGAAACTTTCACTTTATTTTCTCTTTAATTTGATTTTACTTATCTATATATTGAACATCAACTAACACTTCTTAATAGGTTCTAAACAAATAAATTATATAAATTAAAAAATAATTATAAAAGAATGACACTGAACAAAGAACAATGCATTGTATGAAATGATAATTACTCAATTATTATTGGAAACTTCTACCTTCAAGATGTTTCATTTAATCACAAATCATAAATCAAATTAAACTTTTTAATATAAAAAAATCTTAATATTGAAAAAAACAGCTGATAAGATGTGCTTTATTCATGCATCATATTCCCCTTTATAATCATAATACAATATCATACTAAATGTCACAAAAATAATATCAATGTCTGACACCGTATTTTCAACTAACATATCTCTGACAGTTTGATGGTATGTTATCAATAGCATAGCTCTGAAAATTACAAACTTGAAATTAAAAAAACTAAAGCAATGAGTATTCTGCTATATTAATGCTTTTCACTAAATCCAAACCTAGTTTATGATTGATACTAATTTATTGATATATTATTTTTATTTTTAATCACTTGTAGTCATCAACTTGTAAAAATAATTATTTTCCAAATCAATATTTCTATTATTTATTATGGTTAAAAATAGTATTATAATTAATTTATTGATATAGATATATATAGATCAAATAACTATTTAGTAATTGGATTTTGTACAAAAATTCCTCAAGTTATGAATATTGTTACAAAACTTTGTTCCTAGCTCAAAAAATATTTTTATACTGAATGAATTATGTACTACCACCATAAACTGGAATGATTACAAGTAACAATTTTTTATTAGTCAAATTAATGGTTTGCATTATAATTGAAAATTTTTATTCAAATCTAATCCTGAAATAAAAATTTAAAATCAAAAATGTCAATTATAATATAAGGATTTTTGATATAAGCACCATCACTTTGAAATACTGCTACAACATATCAAGTAACTATGCAGTTTTACATAACATTTGTTGCTAGAGCATTCTACTATCATGTTATTTACGTTTTATAGTTTTTCAAATTTTCTAAAATTTGAATATGAAATGGCATGTTTGATATATGAAAGTTTGTAACTAGAATGTTCATATAAGCACTTCTTTACACAGTTCATATAAGCACTTCTTTACACATTTGTATATGTGTAAAGAAGTGCTTATATGAACTATCATATTCTAAGCCGATACATAATTTACAAATTAATAAACAATCGCTAACTTCACTTTTACAAAAGCAAGTTTTTATGAGGAATTTTTTAAAAATTAAGGTATCCTGTTTAATTTCTTTTTCTATTTACAAATGTATCATTTTTCCATGTATTTTATTTTTATAAAAATATATGCACAAAATACAGGGATAAATATCACATTAATGAATTCATAATGATTGCTTAATAATTAATAATAATGATAGTCAAAAAAATTAAATTCTTTCTTAAATCATCATAAGAAAGTTTTCAAATCATCTAATCTTAATAAACTGTTTTCATATTACACATCAATCACCTATTTAAAAATTTTGTAAATTTCAATTTACATAAAAACACAATTATAATAAAAATTTGATGATTTATTCAGAGTAAAATACTTTCATTACTTCTTTTATATTAGAATAAATGTAGCAGAATATCAAGCCATTATATTTGATTAAGTCTATATTTTTTATCCATTATATAAAAGCATTACTTTATACTTATAGTTTTGCAAGAAGAAGACTGACATTCTTCTTTAATTTATTTATCAATAGTATATTTATTATAATTTTAAATGAATTATTAAAAATTAAATTACATGCCTTATCTTTTAATAAAATTTCATATGTTGTTATTAATACATTAAATTTTAATCTTTTATTTCCAGGATGACACCATTCATACTGCCTTATCTATAGGAAAATAAAATTTAATTAAAGTATAAATTTAATGTAAAAAACTTCATATTTTTGTATAAATCAATGTATAAACCACAGAATAAAATTTACATTGATTTTTGTTTTAAAAAAGCCATTTTAAAATATTAAAAAAATTTAAAAATATGTATTAATTTACAATTCATTCAGTTATCTTATAATGAGAATAAAGCAAAAGTAAAAATTTATCATCCTTAATTTTTAAAATGTATTTCTATTTTAACATAATTCTTTATAAGAAAGTAATAATAATAAAATTATGTATATATATATATATATAATAATAATTAATTTCCTTACCAAATTTCTACTTCCAACATCACCGAGATATACAACTACATTCATTTCAGGAGACCACTGACTAAATTCACGTTGCCATGAAGCCATAGTTGATAATGGAACAACAAGCAGAAATGGTCCATACAAACTATACTGATGAAATAAATAAGATAAAAAACATATCGTTTGTATCGTTTTTCCTAATCCCATTTCATCAGCAAGGATAACACTATTTTCCCTATTTTAAAATAAAAAAATAAATAAATTATATATAAATATTTGCAATATAATTTAAAATTAAATGAAAACTAAATGATTATTTTAATTTTAATTAAAACTGATATTTATAGTTAAAAAATTATCATATTTAAATTGAATTGGATACTATCAATGCTATCAAATCAATGAAGTCAAACTGTAAAATAAAATTTACAAAGATAAAGAACATGAATAGTTATAATATTCTTTACATTTTTCTAATTGGGACCAGATGGTTCATTGTAGCAAACAAGCCAATATGACATGCTGTGGCAATTTGGCAATTTTGACTGTAATTTCCTAGTATGCAACTAGCTACTGTAAAGAAATAAAAAAGCCATAGCTTTTTAAAATGGTTGCAAAGTGTTTACATTTGTTTTTTGAGATTTTCTCCTAAATTTCAGTGAAATTGAAACAATAACTAAACAATTAAGATATATTTTAGTTTATTTTAAACAAAATTAAAATAAAAATCTCCTATTATTTACAATATTTTTTTTCAGTTTTCATCAAATACTGCTCATTGTATGAAAATTTCAATTTTTATTTAAAATTTCATTCTAAAATCAGAACAGCATTGATATATTACACTATAAAATCGACAAAATGGAATACTGTTAAAAGAATCCAAATTCTATTAAGTCATTCAAATATAAACAATGTTTGCTTATATGTGATTTACAAAAATTTTTTTACAACTTTTTGAAAAATTTAGGAGCCATTGTCAAAAAAGCATATTTTCAACAAATACAAAAAAAAAATCCAATTTGCAAAAGCTAGATTAATAAATTGCCAAATTGCCACAGCATGAGCAATTTGGCATAAAACCATATGAGGTTTATATTAATTTTCATAATTTTTTACAGAACACTTACTGACTTGTGGAACACTATCGTTTGTATCATTTTTCCTAATCCCATGTTGTGTTTCACAGAACATAGTTTGGGAAATGCTGGTTTATTATATGATTATATATATGATATATTGTATGTTGATGATATATCATTTATAAAATAAATTTTAAATTGTCTCATTATCATTAATTTTTCAATAATTAATTTTACCATGTGATTTATAAACAAAAAATTGGCAATGCCAGGTATTTTAACTAGTCTTTATTATATATTTTAGTATAATAAACATATATAATTATTTTTATTCATATATACTTACTTGCACCAAGAATGAACCAGCCAATTCAATCCTTCTAATTGATAATCTCTAAGTTGTAAATCATCAGAATTTCCCATGTATTTCAATTGTTGTTTTAATGGAGTAAATTTTGGACGGACTTTTAAAACCTAAAAATAAAAGTATTTAAAAATCTCTGATTGTTTTAATGAAATTTTAAAAATAACGCAATATCTAAAATATTATTTTCATAAATTAGATATTGTATTATATATTAAAATATAATGATTTTTAAAATATTTTTATTCTTAAAACTTTTTATATGAATATAAAAATAATGATTTTTAAAATATAATGATTTTTAAAATATTTCATATAATGATTATATAATGATCATATAATGATTTTTAAAATATTTTTACTCTTAAAACTTTTTATATGAAGTCACATTTATTTAAATAAGATTTGAATTAAGTAGCACTTATTTATATTTTATAATTTTTTAAATTTTATAAACATAGTTAAAAATTTCACTTTACCTTGCAAACCTTACTGGGTATCTTTTGTGATTTTTGTCGGTTATTATATTCTTCAATTTTTGATTGAAATTTATGGCAAATTAAATTATTATCTTCCCATGTACATTCTGAATAAGGTAATCCTTCCCATTTACAAAAGTAATCTGTACTATTCACATCTCCATTTTTGGAAGGTGCATGTGCTGAAAAAATTGATTAAAATTAAATCAAATTTGTGTATTTTCATTCAATATAAAATAAATACAGGGATTCTTGATATATGTTGTAATTATGTTCTTAAAAAATATGATTTATATTGAAATATCATACATCACAGATCAATTTTCTCATTGAACTAACATATTACATGGGAGTTACATTCCAGACTAACTAAAAAATTTGAATTTATATGGAAGTGTATAAACAGATGTAATGGAAGTGTATAAATAGAATTTATATGTAGTGTATAATAGTGCATATAAATAGAAAATACTTATTTTTATTACACACTGTAATATAATATAATTTATTATTGCTGCTAAATAATAATTAAAAAATAGATCAAAAAATTTTTAACACAACAAGAATATTTTATTATTTTTCCTATTGCAACTGCTCCTCCACAGCACTTGAAGTTGCTGCAACTATAACCAAAGTTTCTACTGTTTCTGTGACTAGCTGTTGAGATTGAGGTTTTCTGATTTTTTCTTGATAGAAGAGTCTAATTTCATCTGCTTGTCATCATGAATCTTTGTATCATCAAATAATAATAATTTATAAACTGTGTTAGCAAAATGATCAGATAGGTGATCACAGTTCTACAGAATATATTTTAGAGGCATTTTTACATACACTATGCAATTATGAACTTTTAAATTCAAAGAATAATGAAAAAATTTAAGAGAAATAGATATGTATGTTCTGTTCAGACAATGTAAGTGTGAATATTTTCAATGTAAGTTTACCAACCTTAATTAATCAATGATATATAGATAAAACAATATACGTATATTAGTGAAACATATATCAAGGATCCTCTGTACTGATATAATTCAAAAATTAAAAAAGTTCATTACTAATATAATTTTTAAAAATTATTGATAAGGTTTATTTTATTCCATACAATGCTAATTTCATCTGCATATCATGTATATGCATTATTGTTATTTATACTCACTTTCCTAAGTTTGGTCAATTTTTTAGGCAATTTTTATACATAATTTGGAAGTACTGAACAATCAGCATTATCAGATTCCTATTAAGTAGTTTTAATTTACGCAGTTTTTGAGAGATGCAGATGCATAAATCTATTTTTACTGAATTCTATAAAACTTAAATGAAAAATTCATTAAACAATTTACTTTATTGTAAAAATATCACTTATGACCCAAAATTTCCTTATCTATGTTTAAAATATATTCATAAATTTCATTTGGTCATTCCATTTGCTAATGTATATGCCTATTAATGTATATTGAATTTAGCATTGCTGGTCTTGTGCAGATTTTACTTATGAAGAAATTTTTTGGACAAATTAACTATGTATGTTGGAGACTACTGAACAGTAATTTGGTTTTTAGCTAAGTCAGACAATCAAAACTTTCCAATAATTTCTACAGAATTATTTGTTTTAACTGTTCATTCAATATCAGTTAAGTTTCTACTTTACCAATATTCAAATATGAATAATAATGTTGAAAAATCAATGATTTCAATTAAAAAATTATTGTTGATTTTTAAAATTTCATTAAAAAGTAAGATGAATTTATTTATTTTCAGATAAATATAATCTATTTGAGTTATTTATTAATTTATATAGGAATTTTGATGTCACCTGTGAAGAAACTCTGAATCATTTGAGTTTAAAACCAGTTTTATTGTAAAAAAAAAAAATAATAATTTAAAATCATAAAAGCAATATAATTATTAAGACTGCATAATTTTAATATATATGGTAAAAAAAATTTTATAATTTACCAATAATACGTTCGACCCTCATATGTTGTTGTCGTAATTCTATTGCCATTTCTTGTTGACATTCAAAATATTCAATATCTTCTGGAGTTGCTGTGTCCTTCCTATAAAATAATATATATATATATACACATGCATCTATTAATAATAATATTTCAAAAAAAAATTATATCATTTTTTTCATATATTAAGTATATATATATAATATTCATTTAAATAAGTAGCATCATGATTATTTTCAGTGGGAAATTTGCAACACAATTTATTTATACTTTTTATGCTTAAAAAGAATATATATGATTTAAAAAAATAACTTTATAATAATAAAAAAAAATCAATACAACTTTAAAAACCTGTTTATTAAATTTTTATATAATTTTGCTCAGAATTAATTCAAAGTGCTATTTATTTGAATAAATAATGTAGTAATTTCTCTTTTTAAAATCTTCTTCTTATGAGTTTCTTATATTTGAAACAACTGTATATATAGTATGTATATAAATATATATATATGAAATAATAATAATATAGAATTGCTTATTTATTTCTAATGAGAACCAATAACCTCTCAGATTATTTCAATATGAAAACATTTTTAATAATGAAATTCATGTACAAAATATAATTATATTTCCAAAAGTTACATACAGGGTCATTCATGTAAATCTGGAAAAATTAATGCAGCAGGGATTTGCGCTATTTCCGGTTGGGTGGGAATTTGGCTATACTTGCACGTGACAAGGTAGTGACCTTGGTAGAGACTAGGCACTCACAAAATGGCCGCCGCGTCAT
>WUQG02428169.1:0-14559 GCA_011317285.2 Androctonus mauritanicus | reverse complement strand
AATTATCAGATTAATAATATTTAAATTAGGACCAAAGTTACAGCGAGTTGAAATTTGGTTATAATGACTCCAGTAATAATAGTCAGTCAGTGACTACTGTACTTGGCTTAGAGTCACTGCCGTGCTTCTTGATAGCAAAATATCAAATTCTGAATTTTATAAAAAAATAATCTTTTGATCATGCATTATAACACCTAAATTTATAATGCTATCTTCCTATTTTAAATAATTAAATTAGTCGATCGGATTGACCAAATGAAAACGGTTCTGCATTCCATTCAGAGGATATTGTAATCCAGATCACATATCTTAAAATTATTCAAAGATCCAGCCTGTCCCCATCAATCAGGAGTCCTCTATAGCCCAACTGTGCCAGTAAAGAGATCGGAAGCTTGTAATAGAATATATAATGATTCCCATTACTTAGTAATCCGAGAAATTAGGAAGTGGCGTTAAAAAATAGTAAATTAAATAGTCATTTAGATAACATCAACAGAAATATTAGAGGACATGAAATCATTTAAAATTAACTTGACACAACATATATGTTTATTTGATATATGTATGTTTATTTATAATACTAACATCTTCATTTGAACCAATTGCAGTACATTGACTGTACTGTAACTGTAAGCAACTGCTTGTTGTATGATTATTATACAACAAGCAGTTGCTTACTGCTTGTTGTATAATAATCATATTTTTAATCAAATTGATGAGTTGTCCATTCACAGTCCCGTGATGAGTCTGCTGGGCGGCAACGATAGAAGTGTATTGTGTTTTCAGCCTGGAAAATTCAGTTCAAATTTCCAAAATTTTTTCAGAAGAGAAAATTTTTTTCATCTGATTCGTTGAACCCTATCCTCTACCTAATGGCTGTCTCATCAGAGGTGTTGGTGCTTTTTGATGAGCACTGGATTGTCCCATCGCCCTATGATGAGATTAGATAGAAACTAGCATAGAGACAAATGATATTTTCTTATATTCCCTCTAGAAGAAAAAGTTTGAGATTCAATTCTACATTAATGTATTCGGTTTATTTAATAATAATTTACCAAACGTTCTTTTCTGTTTTGTCGTAAATTTTGATCATTTGAAGTTCCCTCGGCCCACATTATCTGAAATAATCAGGACTCTTTACTATAGTTATTATTTTTTAATGTTTATTACTGTAAGTTTCATATTTTTTATTACATTTTTTATCTGTAATAAACATTAAAATAATATAGTAATAAACTTAAAAATTTACAATTAAATGGAAATCACAAATAAAATTAAAAGCACTTTGAGCAGTAGCATGAGAATGTAAAATGCTTTATTTAGGCTAACGTTTTCGGTACATTCTCATGCTACTGCTCAAAGTGCTTTTAATTTTACTTGTGATATTGTCAGCTAAAGAGCAGTCAATGGATTCTGATCAATTAAATGGAAATCTACCCTACTTCCACACAGATAAATAAAAACTATTCGATATCCTTCGACCATCTTTCCATTTCTAGGGGAATACTTGTTTTGCTCAGACTTCTTGATTTCATTATTGCTAGACTTAGTTTTTTTTGGTTTACTGATCCTGGACCAGTAAACCAAGAAAAAAAAAACTATGCTATAGCTTATGTATTTCTGCAAGGAAATGAATAAAGGCTAATTTTTATTGTTGAAATATTAAGGTTCCTTTACAACTTATTTTAAAGTTATTTAAACTAAACTGAATACATAGCATTATAATTTGTTTTAAATTGGATAACAAATAATTGGAAGATTATAATTGAAGAATAACAATTGGCTATTCATACATGACAAAAGCATAATTCTGCTCTTACTCTTAAAGAGAAATAACTGTAGCAATTAGTTTACTGTATTATATCTGTTCCTTATGCATGAAATATTAAAATTTAAATTGTTAATAAGGAAAACCTGTGCTGGTGGCCACCTGAGCTACATGGCAAACCTGCAAGCTGTGGCTAGTTTAATATCCGCCCAAACATATTGCAGGATGTTTAAACTGTGTAAAATGGCCATCTGTGTTCCGTGGCCATGATCAGTGATATATACTTTCCTCATCTTGTGTGCAATATCTTCTAGGTGGCCAGCAAATCGTGTTTTGATCAGAAATGCCAAATGCGTTCTAGATCCCCTATCAGCTGAGCATTCTAAAGTGAAAAAATCCCGAAAACGGATATTAATTAGTGATTTCATGATAAGCATGATATTTAAATTATAGTAGTAGTTATATTCAAATTATTCAATAGTCTATATTAGGTAGCCTTAAATATATTAATAATTTACTTATAGAGTATAATCTTATACGATAAAGTGTTTTCGATATAAACTATATCAAAATCAAAAAATGTTATTATTTTAATATTTAAGCACTTTATTTATTTATAAAAACTTGTTTCTATAAATTCAAAAATATTGTTAGAAACTAATTGGCATTCTTTACGTTTCAATAAATTATATTTTTACTTGACTTATAATGATCTCATTAAAAGTTTAAAAAGTCTCATTTGTTAATTTCTAAAAATTATATTTAGATCTAATTATGTAGTATATCATTATTAGAATCTTATGTGTACAATAAATATATTAATAGATATAGTATTTAGAAACATTTGAAATATTTCATTAAAATTCTTACATTCTAATAATTAGTCAATTATTTACGGAAAAATAAATTAAGTATAATAGTTTTAAGCTAAAATTTGATCTTAAATAGTTTCCATAATAAGATTGTTATGAAGTTTGCTGAAATTCTTCAGATGTTTTTAACTATTTATTATTTCAAATATATCCACTTACATAATATTTCTTTCATTATATATTGCAGGTTAAACACAATTAATACTAGAAAATTCAATGATAAAGTTTAGTGAATTGTATTGGGAATATATTTAAGCTATAGGCTATATTACACCGAAAACAAAAATTATAATAAGAGGTTGGAATATTGAAGTTATTGTATAATTAATAATTGATTCTTTGATCTAATCCTTTTTTAACCTTATATTACTACACAGATTTTCCCTATCTAGGATAATGGCTTTGATAAAAAAATGAAGATAAGGAAAATGCATAAGCGCAGCAGCTAATTTTGATAACGATGTTTTGCGACTCACACTATTGGAATTTTCTGCTAGAGATAGATTCTTTACAGCATGATTTGTGTTAAATAATATTATGAATAATGGAAGAATATGAAAAATAATTATAAAATTCAAATATATTCTGAAATCCTAATTCTGAAATTCCAAATTTATTCTACTATAATTTGAAAAATTATAATAGAATATATTTGAAATAATAGAAACAAGAGAATAGGTGATGATACAAGAGTCCATGAATTATGTAATTCATGGACGCTTGTATCATCATCAGTGGGCCAAGATACAAAAGTTGGGAATCATTGCAATAAATACCAACAGTACTATATATTGCATTAAGATTAATAAGCAAAATTCAGACTTTGAAAAAAACTTCCGGAACTTATAGGAAGAAAAGAAAACCTTTGGAGAAATTACCTTCATAAAACAAATTAAAAACTACAATAAAGCAAATGTTCAGATACAATAAAGAACTTTTAATAAATGTAATTACTTCGGTTCTCCGGCTTTTTCCTGAGATATTTTTAATTGGCGATATGTGGAACAGCAATGAATTTCATGTTTTTCCATTTTATTTTTTCATAAAATTTTTCTTTGCAATTACCTAGAGTCATTTCATTATCCGAATAGATGAACACCCAATGTAATTTAAAAAAAAATGTACTTTTAAATTACAGAATTTTATACTTTTTTTTAAATTATTAAACCCAACTCTTTCATAATGAATTCAGATATATAGTAAATACAAGACTCACTCATATTAAGAAACATTGAAAAGAAACGAAAATAAAACGAATCTATAAAAAATTTCTGCAATGAATGATTTGACGTTTTTCATTCGAACATACAGATTTTCAAAATAAAATTAAATTCTAATGCCAAGAGTAAACTTTTGATAAGCTATATAGCAAATCTTGCAAGTCCATTAACAGAATGAATTGTAGATTGATTATAGATATCCAAAGTTTTTGTTTTTGTAATCATTACAATATCTCTTGTTCTTAGGAAGAAACGATTTGGAAGGCAAATAACACAATCAATATTTTTAAGAGATATAAATCGACATTAAACAAAATGCTTTATTACTTTATTGACAATTTTAAGATTTTTATAGTTCCATATAAAAATTAACGATTATCCTATCAATATGGTACAAGATATTTAAAGATCTATAATACATCTGCTTTTTTTCTATGAAAGAAAAATACGAAGTTGGAATTTAATAAGAAAGATCAATACAGTAGATACGTTTAATAATGCTTTCTCTTTAATAAATTAAATGATTTCTCATTGAAATTAACAGTGAAGTAGAAAATATTTAATTCTCTTAAAAATACATAATGCTTTCAATATTAAATTAATAAACAAAATTGAATTACCTTGAAACATTTAATTCTTATTATATTTTCAAGTATATTGCTGTTTTGATGAAAACAAGTATAAATATAGTTTCTTTTAATCCAGTATTAGAAAAAAAAATTAAATTTAAAGAAAATAACAAATGAATACTAAATAATTGCTTTGAATTCTTGTATTATTGGGTAAAATATGCAAGAAACAAGATTATCTAAAAGGTAAGAGTAACGGAATAGGATTAATATTTAATTTTTTTTTTGGATTTATCACAATTGATTGTTTTTCAAAATACTTTTTATTTAAAATTGAATTAAAATTCATATTTTTGTATAAAAACTATGAGAAGAATATAAAATATTTTTCTTAGTTATTAATTAATTGAATAATAACTTAGAAATAGCTTTAAAAACATCAAAAATACAATATTATTTACCAAATATCTTACATAATTATATTCATATGCCAAACTGTAGAAATTTAGTTAAATTTTCATATATTAGTTGAAATTTTAAAGTTATAATTTATTATATTAATAGCTCATAACAGAAGTTGTGTTAAAGTTTAACTAGTTTATCAAATTAAAAAAATTATTGAGTTAATTTAATTAATTAAACTTTTATAAATAATATAAAACGATGCTTTAATTTAATTTAATACCGTATTTTAAATCTTATATGAAATATATATAAATTATTAAATTATGAAGTTAATAATCGATGAAGCTGAATTCGAACATTAATTCGATACATTAATTTTAAATAATCAATAAAGGATTTATAAATTGAAAACATAATTTGGCACATTACCTAATGTTTTAAATTATTAATTATTTTTAAGTTTTAACTTATTATTAAATTATTAAAATGTTTACATACTTCTATTATTTTTCTACTATTTAAAACTTTGAAAATAAGTTTTTCTTTTTATCCATAAGAATAATGATTATTATAAAAATCGAGTCTTACTTCGAAAATGACATAAAAGTCAAGGGTAACTATAAGTGTTAACAGAAAAAAATAACATTTACGCCTACTTCGTTTCCCACGGGTGATTTTTCGAACCGGAAGATAAGGTAGTTAGATTCTTTCGGTTCTTTCTATTGGATGAATGTGCATCAGACAAAACTATTGGTTACTGGTTATTCCACGGCGCCACATGCAACTCTACACAGTGAGATTTATATAGATTGTTGAGTGTTAGGAGGCTCTTCTCACTCCGGTTCGTGCACGCGATCAACAACTTTGATCCTCAGAAGATTGTTCCAGATTAAAGCAGAACATCGATAGCATCAGAAAGATCATTTTAAAGTAAGTTATTATTTAATTTTATTCCCTTAAGTTAGCTTATATTATTAAAAACTCTTTTATTTATTATATAGTTTATTTTATGAATTTGTATGCGAAGTTTTGGAATTATAATTTTTTGCGTTATTGTAACTTTTAAACATTAAGTTTACTCGATTAAAATTTATATAGTTTAAGAATTATATAAAAGTTTTAAAAAGTTTTTTAGGATTAAAATACGCGTAAATTTTACGATAAAAAAATTCTGCACTTTTTGCGTTTTTTATACAAGTTAAATTTATTATATGATTAAAAAATACTATAAAGTATGATTTAATTTTTCGTTTTTATTCTGGAAATTTTTAAAAAAGTTAAAAGTAATATTTGGTTTTAATTTATGTTGTTTTTTTATACAAAAATAAATTGCGATAAGATTAATAAAGCTTTATAAAAAATAATTACAATATTTTATTTATTTGAAGGAAAAAATATAATTAAACATAAAATTTTAAATAGCTTTAATAATAGACTAAAATGTTTTCTGAAATTTTTAGTTCATTATAAAAAACATATTTAAATATATAGAATACTCGACTTAAACTATTTTTTGTTTTCTCTAACTACGTTGAAGATATATTTCGTAAGTTTCAAGTTTCAAAGAAACGATATTTTTATAATTGATTTAAAAAAAAAAAAGTAAAATTTAAAATATATTTCATCAAAACAGTTCTGCATAATTATTTTTTAAACTTGTAAAACTTGGAAAATTAAAAAATATATATACCGTAAATAATTATTATTATTTATGAACACTTTTTAATATAATTCTTAAGTATTTTTAACTTGAAAATAGTATTAATAATCAGTGTTTTGATAATCGATATACAAAATAAAAATTACAAGAAAATAAATAAATATTCACTTTGAGTGAGAGTTAAACTTATTTTTATGTAATTCAAGTCATATTCGATAAAAATAAGTATTGAACTTTAATTATTAGTGAATAGATTTAAATTTACAAAATATTCTATTAATATCTAAGAATTTATATTAAATTATTTTTATTATAAACTAATATTATTTTTTACCTCAATGTATAAAAATATTTTCTAAATATTTCTTATTTAAATTAATTTGCTCATAATTCGCGCAGTAATGTAAAATTTTTTCATTTTGTGTTGATATAATTTATTATAAAAAATATTATTATATTGTAGCATTGTAGTTTTATTAATAAAGTTAGTTTTACTTAATAATAAATAAGAAATAAATATTAAAAAATAATATATAAAACAGAATATAGTAGGCGTCACTTCGCTTTAGATTCTATTAAAATGTTTTATGCTGAGAAATTCGTCAGTATATTTTTAAATACCTGTATACATTAAATATCTTATAAAAGTAAAAAGTTACGTTCTTACCGGTGTATATCAGAGAAATTTTCCCGTTTGTTTAATATCAAACGATTTATGACACGCTGTTTGATCTACGTGACTGAATCCAGCAGCTTCTTGATTTAAATTCAATTATTTAGATATATCATAATTCACATTTATATAAATTTATAATTATTAGTTAAATAAAACGATTTTAAGTTAGTAAATAACAATACACGCAGTCGAACGATTTTTAAATAGTCTTTGATATATAAAATTAGTAACTCTATTAATAAATTCAGAAACGGATAATCTTGCTTAAAATAGAATTTCTGAATTATATAATATTATCTATTTGTGTAAATTAGTTTCAAATAACAAATTATAAGTTAATAAATGTAATGATAGAAAATTACGTGAGTTAATGTGAATAATACCATATTTTGTTTTAACTTATTTCTTGGCAAGTTATACAGTTCTTTAATACTTTAATAGGTAAAAAAGACAATCATTGCGTGCGATAAAGATATACTGTATGCAGATAGAGGCAAATCATTAAAAAAAAACTCTTTACTGAAAAAAAATTACATAAAAAATCAAATTAAATAGCTAATTTCTTTTGATTATGTAGTTAGAATTAAAAATCTCTTGTAGCTTTTATTATTATTTTTTTAACCTTTGGAAAATTATGCGAATTAAACTATTTTTTATGTAATTTGAAAAATATTCCTCTAATAATTAAAATAATATTCAGAAACAATTAAGACGTCAAAAATGATGTTTCTATCAAAGCATAATTGAAAAACAAATAAAATTATATTGATTATTAAATAAACATTCTTTTGAAAAATTAAATTGGTTTGCCCGCACCTCATTCATTTTTGCTAAATTATTCTTTTAAGTTGGATAATTAATTAATTAATTATTATTTTATATCATATGTACTTAATGTTCTATGGTTTTAGCTTTTTTATTCGGTTATATTTTTAAGTTTTCAATTTCAAAAGATTTTTTGCATAAAAATTAAGTTATTTTAAGTCTTAAACATCAATTATAGGGAAAGTGTTTTTATATTTAATTAATTTGTATTAAAAAATAATATTTTTAAAATTTAATGAAGGCAAATTTAATTTGTGAACATTTCTAAATAAAAAATCAAAGAATGTCTAAACATATATATCTAAAATTTATTTATAATAAATTTTAGATAACGAATTATCTTTTAAATTTGAAGAATTATTATTAAATCAAAAATAAATGTTTACTAACTTATAAATATATAACTTTGCTTTAAATGTTATCTATTAGACGTTTCATAACTTCATAAAAGATCTTAAAAATGCATTTGTTGTATGTTGTAACAAATACGACAGTTTAGATCTGCCTGACAGATCAATAAAGCCTCTTAGCATCTGCTAAATGTTAATAATAACTTCTGTGCTATCTCATTTATTTATAATATTTTTCATGCTCTTCTGCATGTCATAATAAAATATCCAATTTATTTTTATAGGATTTTTTTAAAACAGTCTCGATACAGATTCGATATTTATTAAATAGTCAAATGAAAAAGTTATTCGGAAATTAATTAAAATATTAATTCTTTAAAAATAAATTTATCAAATAACTATGAAAAATGTATTTCTAAAAGCATCATTAAATTAGAAAATGAATTATATATATCTTGTGCTGGATCACTTTTCTTTCAAATTAATTATATTATTATTATTATTTGTTCATCCCAGAGGCATTTTTGTTCAAATAAATATCGAAAGAATAATATTGCGCTATGCTACTTTTCTTCTGATGTTCTTGCATCATTATTATACTCACGTTTACATCACGGAAATTCCACATAAAATTCTAACTGGAGATATTTTATTGAAAATCTATTTTATGAAGCCGTTGGATATCTCAATATAATCAAACCTTACAAATCTTGGGAATACAGATTTAAAAGAATCAAATGGATAGCATTTCAAGCAGCCAATTGAAGATAGTAGCTTTAAAGGATCTATAAATTTTAAGATAATTTTATTATTTTAAGTTGTTATAATTTAATAACATTTTAAATGCGTCCTAAACTAAGCCGATTTATTCATTTGAAAAAAGTTATTTCCTGATGCATAAAATTTGCATCAATTATTTTGCTTAAGCCGTAAGTTTTATCGTAATATTTTGAATGCAAATTATAATGAGATTATTATTATATTGCAATTAAGTAAATTAAAATCTACTTATTCTAACGAATGGGGATTATAGCGAAATGAGTTATTTCAAATTTTGTTGCAGTAAAAACATTTTATAACAACCTTTCTCTTACAACAAAAAAATACGATTATATTGTTTTAATCCGAGTATTTACCCCCATATATTTATTAATAATTATTTAAATAAAAATCATCACACACCTATTAAAGTTATACACAATATTTAAATAAAGCTTTCGAAAGGCCAATTCTATACAAAATGTTTTGATCTGCTGTATCTGATTATTTAGAAAATGTTGATAGATTTAAGAGAAAATAAGATTTATGATGAGAAATTTATGATTTCGTTGAACGAAGAATGAAAAAGAAAAAACTCATTTACATTCACCCTTTATTCGGAATATTATTTTTGTAGTATGAGAAATGATGTTTAAATATAGAAAACATTCATTTTGTAAAGTTGTTTGATCGAGTGGAAAATAATGCGAGAGTAAATCTACAGGTATAAACAGTCTGTTCCATTTATTTATTAGAAACGTTTAATATTTGCATAAAGAAGCCATAATATCTTATGTAGTGATTATTTTGAAAAAAAAATAATATAACTGAAATATTAATTTATTATTTGCCTTTTATTCTTACCAGTTTGTGCGAATAAATTAAAAATTTATCGATATTTATCATTAATTCGTTTATTTGAATATAAATCGATTAAAGAGCGCTTTTATCCTTTATTATTATTATTATATCAGGATTCGTTTGCGATATTTTAGTTTTAATTATTATATGCATTTCTGTAAGATTTCAATTGACAAAAAAATAAAAATAAAAATGCTATTGAATGTTTAATAAATTTGATTGTTCAGTTATAAAATTTCAATTTTGAAATGAAAATATAGAAAAGAATTGATATAGAATATAAACCGAATATATTTATTTGTTTACAACTAAATTTATTTTTGAAGGATATAAATTTGTTTGAAATTCAATTCAGTAATTCACCGAAATCAGTTTTCGTCATAAATAATCATTCATGTAAAATATATTTATCTATTCCTGTTAAATTTTTTTATAAGAAGAAAAAAAAAACGAATACGCGAACATTTTTATTAATATTTTGTAAATTGTTTAATACTTCTTTAAAACTTAAAATATTAATTGATAAATTAATATATATTTTTTCGTATTATAGTTAGATTATTCCACAAATTCTGCTTTATTGTAGAATATACATTAAATAAATATTTTATCTATAATACCGAAAATATCCGGAATCCGAATCAATAATAAAGATGTAAATTAATTTTCGCAAAGAAATATTTTATTAAATATAAATAATAAATTTGTTTAAAATATTTTGTGTTTAATTTAAATAAATTATTTTTTTCGTAAAAATTTCAAATAAATAATGAAATTTTAAAATTAAATTTTATTTATCTGGTTGGATAGCCTAATACAACTTTATTCTTACTGAACAGAAATGATTTTAGATTATATTAATTCTCTTCTTTTTTTTAATAAATAAAATTTTACCTAAGATGCGAGTAAAAGTTTGACTAATTTATTAAAGTGTATTATTATTATTTTAATAAATTTCTATCGAACAAAATAAATTAGAAAGAATTTATTATCATCCTCAATATTTGACAGAATTCAGTTATTATCGAGTTAAAAATAACAAATGTAAACTTTGTCATCTCAAGTTGAATTTATTGAAGAAAAAACTTTAAAATTTATTATTCGTTTAGTCATTAAAAACTATATAAATTTTCCTTTAGTTTTACTAAGATTCATAATGTTTTCGAATGATGAATCTCATTTCTTTCTCAAATTTTATTTCTGGAACTATACCTATAATTAAGACTATTTGAATATCAAAAGAAAATATTTTCTACTTTTTAATGGCGTAATTTTTTATTCTAGTAATAAATTTAAATGAAAAAAGAAAAGAAAACATTTCCTCTGGGAGTTGTTGATGCCATTCCTTTGCGAACTCTTTCGGCCTGTATTCTATCTTATGCTGTCTAGGAAACATATTTCTACAGTACATAAAGCAGTGTACAATAAAGCTTTAATTATATTTTGGCATGTGGAAATTATCATTATGAATGATTACATAAACACGTTTTATAATTTAATACTGAAACAGTTAAAACATATATATAAAAAAAATAAAATTTAAGAAATATAAAAAAAAAAGAAATTAAAATTTTTTGTTTACATTTCTTCTTGGATGGATAAGTGAAAGAAATATGGAAATTCTAATTCTTTGACATTTTTCTTAATTAAGTTGTTTCTTAATGTTTTCCTATCGGATATTGTCGTTAATTCTTTTAATTGATTTTCTGATAAGCGTTGTGATAGAAAGTTGTCATATTATAAAACGGGATTTGCATTCTATTTAAATCAAAGAGCGTTAAGTAAACTGGTTATAGTTTTATTTTACTGTAATTAAGATATTAAATTTTCATGAATTTTTATGATAAAATTCAAAATTGTATTACTTAAAAAATGTTATTCTACTGAATCACATTTATAAATTTATTAAATTTTTCTAACAAAGAAGATTTTCAAAAATTAAATCAAAGAAATATTAATATTTTTTTATATATTCAACTATTAGGTATTGACTTATAACAATTCATAAAGTTAAAATATAAAGGAAATTTTAAAATATAATGTTAGATCTATCACGAAAATATGCAAAAAGTTCAAAATTAAAACTTTTTATTATCTTTTTGAAAATAATATTTATCATTATTTTCTATTAATATTTCTTATAAAACTTGAAAACTTAAAGCTATTTTCTATAAAGTTGAATAAAACTTATGTAATTTATCAAATGAATTTTTACTTGATTAAATTTACTAAATTGCATATTGTTTATCAGTGAAATTGTATAAATTACTAAGAGAATTAACTATTTTTATTTATTGTATTTATTAAATGCAAACAAATAACTATAATTCATACCGTACAACAAATTCATTAATTTTAAAGATAGTTATTCAAAATTTGACCTTTTAAAAGCAAAGATTACGCAAATCATTTAATTAAAGAGATTTTCTAGAAAAGTTGATCGGATTAAGTATTAAAATCACAACTAAACCTATACGATTAGCATAGTTTTTTTTTTAAATAAAACTATACTGCATTTAGCACTGTACTCTCCTGAAAAATTAATATAAGAAAATTATTTATATTTACAAATCTGCGGTATAACTGCACAATTTTATTATAGGCTATTTACGAGCGAATTATTATTTTTTTTTTTTGTTTTGTTTTAGAAAGAATTATTTAATGAGTTTATTTCTCTAGTGTTTATTAATATTTTAATAACAAAAAGTTTCTCCGTAATAATAATAATTATTATTTTTTTTAACAGCAATTGAACTTAATGGAATTCTTTGACATTCTTCTGTTTCGAAGATGTCTCCCCTGCTGTCGCTTAAAGGGACAACGACACCAAACGCAGCTTTAATTCTTTTGTTTCTCCCATGCCATTCGCTTTTTTATACTTCCGGGTTTTACACTTCATTTGTGAAGCTGATTTTTCCTTGTCCGTTCCGAATGAATGAGTTTTATCAAAGAATAATTGTTACGTTTGCGATTTACGACTTCTGATTTGTATACGATATTTTATTAGAACGGAAATTTAAATATCGTTTCATTTATTATCAATCTAGAAAAAAACGTAATGTTTATGATTAAGTTATATAAATGGAAAAAGTTTCTCGACATCAACCGTTTCATCCGTGAAAGGAAAAAAAAAAACATGGCAATTTTCTAACTTTGCCAATTTTCTTTATTTATAATTTATCCGATTTCGATAAAGAACCTAATCGATGATTGATTTTAGAGTTCAATAGCCTAAAGAATAAATAAAAAATAAATTAACTGTATTGCCGATATTTAAATATGGCACATAACAGACTTTATTAAAGAATTATTAAAAATCTTTTAATAAGTTTTCCAATTAATTTAGTTAATTGGAAAACCTCATATTAAGTTGAGTGATTCTTGTCAAATGGCAAATTCTTAGGTTTAAAATGTATATATTCTTAATAAATATGAAAATTCAGTTGTCTGAATTTCTTTATTATTTTTAGAAATGGAGACTATTGTCATGAAAACGCCGATGATTTGCTTTCTTCTTTTAAATCTTTTTATTTCATCTTCTGCGAGGAGTCTTACAAGATCGCAAGAGCCAAATTATATTTATTCCGAATCTGAAGAGAGCTATTATGATCCATATATTGCCAACGAACAATTCATTCCTTATAGAAGTCCCATGCATAAACGCATTGGTGAGATAATATTTTTTTAATTTCTGTTTTATTAAAAGTTATATTTAACAATTTCGTTTTGAATGCTTTTGTAAAATAAAATTTTATGTCTAAAATGTATTTATATTTAATTAAGAATTATTTAATGATTAAATTTAAACTAAATAAATTTTTTTGTCTGAATTTATATTTAAATTGCATTGAAAAAATGAATATAACTTATTTAAGAATATATAAATATATATATATTTTTAAATACGTTGTACAGTAAACTCCCGTATAACGCGCTCCCATATAATACGAATTCATATCAAGCGATGAAAAAATTGCGATTAGTACTCATACAACGTTATAAACAGTTCCGTATAAAGTATAGGATAAATGTTTTTTAAACGTTACTTATAATATCCGTTGGCTGTAATAAAAACCAAACGATGTTTATTTCGTTTCCATGACAACTTTAACAACTTTTCCATCGGGTTATAAGAATCACCGTTTTTGGAGTCCGAAATATATGATGTCTACTTGTAAATAATATTTTTTAAAATTTAATTATCTATATTCTGTTTTGTTTTTTCGTTTATTAAAAGAAACTTTCTTTAAAACAAGTTAATTAACACTCTGCACACAAAATCATATTTGAAGCTAACACACATTTTATTAGCAATATGCCATCAGTGCTTGAAATCAGAGATAAGTTTAAATTTGCATAAAATTGTCTGATAATGTATGTCTCGTCAGTGGCGTACCTAAAGGGGCGAGGGAGCGATCCGCCCCGTGCACCAAGCTGAACGGGTGACCAAAAGCATAGAATATCATTACTATTCAACAGATATTTGCATAAAAGATTTGTACAATTTTCAATTCTTAAAGATTCTTAAGAAAATCTATATTGAAAGCATCGTTGATTGAAAGTTAAAACGGACATGCTTTTGGAAGGGAAGAGG
>WUQG02428158.1:0-14559 GCA_011317285.2 Androctonus mauritanicus | reverse complement strand
AAGAATTACTTTATACGGATTAAAACTATTTTCGTCACACGGTAACTATTTTTCCAAAAATTTTTAAAATTCAAATTCTTATAATAATATATCTCTTAAAATATAAGATAATATTTGGAAAAAGGTTAAATTGTGTTTATATAAAAGATAATAACCTAATTCTTGAAAAAGAATTACGACTTTCTATTAGAATTTTGATAAATTTTATTTTATCCCTTAAATGCAGCCTAAAATCCTTTAATAATTTAAACAATATAAGAAATTTCTGATATGGGAAATTGCAGTTCTATGTGGAAATCAATAAAGTTTCGGTACTTAATGGAATATTTTTTAAGTTTTTGAATTACCGTATCATTATTCATTTTAACTATATTATGATATTCCAAGGCTATTAGTAGCGGTTACCATAATAGATCAAATAAATCATGTTAAAGAAATTTTCTTAATAAATCAAAGTTATATCATATAAACGGGCAGCATATTGTACAAATAAAGACTAATGGAAGACTAGTTTTAATGGATTTCCATTATATTAATGTATAATATAATAAATTGATGTTTGTACAAGTTTCTATTACTTACGGGAATATGAAATTACGTCTGCTAAATATTTTATATTTAGATATATTAATGCATTTTATTTTTTCATATATATTCAGAAAAAAAATAATTTCTTATTTATTTATATATAATTCATTTTAAATGTTCTAAGTTTCAGTAGTTTCAACGACCTGAATACAAATGGAACGAATATAACATTTATACTGGAGAAATCAACTTCAATTCAGGAACCCACATATTTATATATTTTCAGACGATATCTAGTTTTTATTTTCGACTTTATCTGGTGAATCACTATGGACTGCTACATTATGGCTAGAATTATCCATTCACATAATAATAAGATAAAAGTTGGATAGTTGCATTAAATAAATGTGGTCCGAGAAACTTTCGGTATGGTAAAGCTGTGGCTTATTACTCTAGAGGAGCAGATTCAAATCTGTGTCCCACATCTCAGTTTTTCAGGAGGGGACCAGGCCCTGTCTGTTGAATCCCATTCTGAGCTTTCAATTTACCCCATCATAGACTATGTCCAGCCTATGATGAGGCAGTTTAGCACAAGGGATTATATATATATATATATGTGACGCCGCCGAGTTGGAAAAGGCATGATGATTTTCATTTGAAAGCACTAAACAAGATCATTTTGAATCACATATATTCAATACTCAATTATAATTACAAAAATAACAATCACATAGTAAAAAGAACGAATCTCTGGAGAGTAAAAAACAGAAAAACGCGCGCTCAACGTTTTTTTCTTTCGACAATCGTGTTGCCACTTATATTAATTTTTATTATAAATAACACTTAATATTTTTATAAATATTTTAATGTTTCACGTTTTCTCCCCTCCTGGGAGAAAAATGTTAGCATGAAAAAAATCTTTAAAATAAAATTTTTGAAGGCGTCAACATTTTCTATTCTCACTGAATATGTTTAACCCCTTTGAATTCATACAATTTATTACAAACTTTAAAATAGTAAGACTATTCTTATACACAAAAGTTCTCATGTAACACTTCTATGATATTTAAGATTTGCTTTAAAAAGAAAAAATACGTAATGAAACAAAATGTTCAAAGTAAAGTTCAGTTGGTCTACAATGTTGTATCTTTCAATTTTCTTTGTAGGACGGGAATTCTTGATATCGTTGATTTTTTTACGTATCATTCCAGAGTTTGAACTCTTCTGACGAATCGAGATCTTTGATGACTGAGGCTTTTTAGACTTAGTTTTAGGTACCACAGTTGACAATTTGAAATGTTCAGGATCATGATAAAATCTAAGTTTTGAAGCATGTACAGTATCACAGGGTTTCTTCAGAGCTTGATTTGGTTTATCAATAATATAATTTGTTTCAGATAATTATTTTAAAATTGTATACGGACCTGTCATAGCCGCAGTTAGTTTCCCCATATTTGGATGATAGTACATTTCAAGTAAAACTTTATCACCAATCTTGAAAGTTGCTGGTAAATATTTTTTTATCATAATAATGCTTATTCTTATTATGATAGTCCAAAGATCTATCAAAAGCGATTTGTCTAGCTTCATCTAATGATGGTAGTTTTGTAGTGACAGAACAAGATGTTGATATGAAGGTTCACCAAATAAGAGGAATGCTGGTGCAAAATCTGTTACTTCATGAGGTGTTCTATTATAATCATACGTAATTTTCTTCAAAAGTTAAGGTCATGAAGTGTTTACGTTTGACGACAATTGACGTTTTAATTTTAAAATTAAAGTTTGATTTATACGTTCATTTATTCCATTAGATTGAGGTCTTTGAGTATTTGTAAGAAGTTGAACGATATTTCTATTCTTCAGAAATGTTTTAAATTTGGATGCTGTAAAAGCTGGATTTGATCACTCAGAATCTTTTTTGGTTGTGCAATTTGGGAAATTTGAGTAATACAAGAAATATAACTATCTGTATTTTCATTTTTACAGGCAAAAGTCCAAGCATATCTTGTACCATGATCTATTATAAGATAAATATATCTTTTACTAGATCATAATTAGACAAGCCACCTATGGTGTCTACGGAGATCAAATCAAAAGGGTGCATTGCTAACGGCAGAGTACCAAGAAGTCCATATTTCTTTTGATGGGATTTTTTAAACTTTCGACAAGTTTCACAATGCTGAATATAATTCCCAATATCTTCAGTTATTTTTGGCCAATAATAGACTGGTGAAAGGATGGAGAGTGTCTTTTTAATTCCCAGAAGACTGAAGTCTTGATGAGCCTTTTCAAGAAGTTTAATTCTCAAAGAATGAGGAACAACAATTTTCTGGGTACCTCCTTTTGATATTGTTTTGATACCTTGAGAATCAATGTATTTATTATTATAAGGTATTTGAGATTGATTTTTTGAAGTTCCACAGCAGAAAGGAAATTTATTGTTGAAATAGGTTGACGTGATAAATAATCAGCCTCAAGTTGATGTTCTCCTTTGATATGTTTGATGTTGTAATCATATTGGGACAGTCTCAAGCTCCAATGGAAAAGCCTACCAGGGATTCTTGATAGTACGCAAGCATTGAAGAGCAGAATGGTCACTGACTATTATAAAATTTGTGCCATGAAGATAATGGTGCCAATTTTGAATAGCATTAACGATAGCCAAACATTCGAGTTCCGAAGCAATATAATTCTCTTCATATGGATGAAGTTTCCTGGAAAAATAAGTTATTGGAAATTCAACTTTTTCAGATTTTTGTTTCAGTACAGTAGCAATTCCTTGTTTTGATGCATCAGCATACAAAATACATGGTAATTCCGGTTTATATATATGAATAATTGGTTTCATGATCAAAGCGTGTTTTAGTTTTTGGAAGACTGTTTCATAGTTTTTCGTCCAATTCCATTTGACATTTTTCTTGAGCAGATTGTTAACAGGTATGCGGATCTTAGCATAATCCTTAATGAAACGATGGTAAATATTAACTATCCCAGAAACCGTTGAAATTTCTTAATTGTTGTTGGAGTTGGAAAGTTTTTTACTGCTATTGTATTATTTGGATCAGGTGTCACCAAGTTATTTTTGATATGGTAACTTAAGTAAGTAATTTCCTCTAGAAGAAAATGACACTTTCTCAGTTTTAATTTAACATTTTCTTGTTTAAAAAGAATTTGCAAGAGCGTTTGTTGAGATGCTTGATCTAAATGTTGCAGATCGACATCACACTTAATATGATCAATAGAACTAATAGCATTATGGGATAATGTATGACTACTATCATAACATTCCCGAAAACCATTATCTGGACTAAGGTCTTTATTTGGAAAAGTAGTAAATGAATTATTTGATTGCGATGTATTAATACACATGCCTAGGCTAGTTTTAATTAGATCTAAGTTTAAAAGCCTCAAAATCTTGTTTCCTTGTCTATTCGTGTGTGTTTTGAAAACCAAGCTTAAATCGAAAAGATAAGCTACATCCAATCCGAAAAGTACAAATTCAAAATCTCCTGGGAGAACGTAAGCCTTTATTTTGTGTGTAATGTGACCTAGTTTCATATAAAAAGTGCAGCAACTCAAAGTTAAACAAGTCTGATTGAAAATTTTAATAGTAGTGGTTTCTCTTCTATCAACTCTCAACTTGTATTTATTCACAATATGCGGAGTTATAATGGATTTGTGTGAACCACTATCAATTATAACTTGCGCATGTTTGTGATTTAATTTTATTAGGTAGCAGAAAAAATTTTCTAGATATTCTTTTTGTTGCCCTATTAGCTTAAAGCTGGCCTATTATTCTGGAAAGATATATTAATTTGTCCCTTTAGTGTTGCATACTATGTAGATTTTATTGGGAATTGTGAACACCAATACTATTGCTTAAAAATATTGTGTTTAGCACAATTTGGACATTGTGTATTTGGAATGTTAGGCAAACTTTTCCTGCCATTTGTTCTTACATTTGAAAAATTTCCCCTTGGATCCAAATGTGAAAGGTTATTATTCCTACTCATATTTTGATGGGACGGCACAGAAAAATCTGGACGTTGCCAGGTAGGCCTATTTAAGGGCATTGTATGTATAGGCCTAGATGTTTGTGCATTATCCACACAGGCTAAAGCAAGTGGAATATTTTTTACCTCTAAAATACTTTCTTTAATACTCTGAGCAACGTCAAGCCATGTTGAAAGATTATGTTGCTTTCGTAACCTTAAATAAATTTTATATTCCTGGGGACAGCCTTGAGTAAGTCCTGAGATAGTTTGTTAATCGTTTAACCTTGCTTTTTGCCCTAATGATTGCTATATCTTCATTAGAGTCTAAGGTCAGTTGTTAAACGCCTCAAAAGGATCTTTGTATTTAGTTCCAAAACAATCATTTTAACGATCTGACTGCTTCTTCCCAGCAGGGAAGAAGCAGTCAGATCGTTAAAATGATCTCACTGCTTCAAGTTGATGTTCTCCTTTGCTATGCAGCCTCAAGTTGATGTTCTCCTTTGATATGTTTGAGGTTGATCTAGATTTTATATTCAGTTATATAGGCACTGCTTCTTCCCAGCAGGGAAGAAGCAGTGAGATCGTTAGTGACCGTTAGTGTGAGATCTTTTTTTAGGTTTTTAGCAAAAATTTCTTTTATGAACCAAGTGTTGGGCTCACCTTGCAAAAATTCCCCCACGTGAAGAACATTCCAATTATTTGATGCTCCTGTAGCGTTTGCTAAGCCCTCAAAATAACTAAGCCAACCAACTATTGATAATTCACCTTCTGGATTATATTTGTCTAATTTAATCTTAATTTCATTTCGAGGAGGCATGTTTTTTTAAACTTTAATACTAGAATTAACCATTTATGAAAATAACGAACCAGGATTAAAATACTAAATCTAACAAAAAACAAGTAAAGCGACAACAAAATAAAAGGAAAAATAATAATATCTAAGATTACGTAAGTATTAAAGTTGACATAATTGACTAAATCTTGGCATGTGGGACGAACGAACATTAGCACTGGTAAAACTCATCACCGATTTATCTTGTCGACCCACTGTGACGCCGTCGAGTTGCAAAAGGCATGATGATTTTCATTTGAAAGCACTAGACAAAATCATTTTGAATCACATATATTCAATATTTAATTATAATTACAAAAATAACAATCACATAGAAAAAAGAACGCTTCCTCCATATACTCTGGAGAGTAAAAAACAGAAAAACGCACGCTCAACGTTTTTTCTTTCTACAACCGTGTTGCCACTTACATCAATTTTTATTATAAATAACAGAATTTATGTTTATAGGTTTATGTTTTTAGTTATTATAAATAACAAAAAACATAAACCCAATTAGAAAAATGATATCCATTTAAAAATTTTCCAAACCATTTTCAATTATTTGTATTGAGAATTCTTACATATTAATATTTAATTTGTAAAACTCCAAAGAGAATTAAATAATACACCATAATAATTATTATGGTTATTCGTGTTTTATTCAAATAGATTCTATATTCAATTATATAGGTTTTTATATATAATTATCTTAGATAAAGAAAGTTTATCATAAGATATATATATATAACATTTTATATTTAGTATAAAACAGGTCACGAAAGTTTGTATAATACTTCATAATTACATTTCATATCATATTTAAATTTCTGAAATATAATAATTTTCACAAAGTGAAGTATGTTTGATAAAGAAAAAGTTATAATTCAAATATTTTTATTATCCGTAGAGATTTTTCTCTACGGATAATAAAAGTATTTGAATTCTTTCTTTTAATTATGAAAATGGTAGATTTGTTATCGAATATTAATGTGTTTCAAGTACTATATAGGGTTAATATAAAGTATATACGTTTTATAAAATCTTCTATAAATATTTAAATTTAGTTATGTTTATAGAAATTTATGTAAAGAGGTCTAAATTTCTTAATAAGTATCTTGAGTGTTTGGAAAATTTTATCGAACCAGCTAATTCCAGGCAAAATACTTAAATGAAATCATGTCACTTATTTTATTGCTTATGTTGTAAAATAATCTCAAGATTGCAACATTTGTTAGAATGCATTACAATTATATAATATAAATAGCAATATTTACTAAATTTCTCTTTCATGCACTTTATATGATATTTAATATAGCGAATAAAAAATTATTCATTAACCTGCATTTATTGAAAATAAATTATTTTCATTTGTTCAAAAACTGCACTTTCTAGAAATTCTTTTCGTAAACAAATTCCAGAAATTTACACCTCAAATAATAAACGAGAGTTTCATTCACCGTTTTCCTAACCCTTAATAATAAAAACGAAGAGAAAACTGATTTTAAAATAATTATTCAGGTAAACCGGATATAAACCAGATAAAGCATGCGAAAAATTCCAATATCAGAAATATATATTATATAATAATATATGAAAATTGTATTTACATCCTATATAAATAAATGTTATGAATAAGGATATTTAAATTCATATATCATTATCACTACTACTACTACTACTACATTGGTGATAATATTAACCGTAACGTTGAAGTTCAGATAACCAATCGTTTATTTTTCATTAAAATCTATCTATGTAATCTGTCTATCTAGGTATTGGAAGAGGAATGAACTCGGTTCCAACTAACCTTGAAAATAATACTTTGCGTTCCATTTATAAATTGAATTCCACTGGCTTAAGAAAAATGCCACTCAAGTAAACAATATGGGAAATTACTTCATATTTATAAATTTTTCAATATGTTTCAAATGGAATTCAATATTCTATCAAATAAGTTACATTCGGAAGCTAATTTCAGCATACAATAAACGATATTGAAATTTCAAACATTTTACGTATTGTCCTCTTCTAACATTTCAAGGTTGACTATGAACATTTAAGGAATAAATGAAATTTTCTTTTCTAAAGTTTGGTATTTATATTTACCTAATGGACAATAAATTGTGTAGTTATTACTCAAAATATTCTTAATACGAATAACTTTTGAATATCAAGGAAATTGTTAGGAATAATTCATAAAATATAATATATATTATATAACATAGATATTAACTTATAAAAGTGATATTAACTTTTAAGATGTTTATATTAGAGAAACATCATATTATCATAGAAAAGTTACGATTTTTCTTATTCAATTCCCATATCAAACTTTTCATTTATTATAATTTAAAGAAATTCAAGTAACGAATAATTAAAGATAAAATGTTAGAAACATGAAGATTTCTTGTATAAAATTCCTGTCTTCTTAACATGAAAATAAGGTGAATGAAAGTTAGATATTACAATGAATATTATTCTATAGATGAATCACATGGGTCAGGAAAATAACTTGATTTCTATTATATATCCATATGAATTTAGTTTTAATGTTATTCAAATACATTATATATTTATTGGATAATACACTTTTTAAAATCAAGAATGTAACAAATTATATTTCAATAAATTTCAACTGATTAGTGTTCTTCTGCTGTGACCGTCTCTCCGTGTATCTCTAATATGCATTAATCGTATTTGATATGTAAGTAAATCTAATATTTAAATTTATGCAGATGGTAAATAAGATATAAAGGAAAAAGAAAAATATTTATATATAACATTTTCTATAAAATCCAATATATATATATATATTATCATCAACTTTCTTTATCTAAGATAATTAGATACAGAAGCCTATACATTTGAATACCGAATATTTAAAAAAAACACGAATAATAATAATAATTATTATGGTATATTATTTAAATCTCTTGGTAATGTTATAATTAAATATTGAAGTGTAAGAATACTGAACGCAAAGAATTTAAAGTGGTTTGGAAAATTGTTCAATGGATATCATTTTTCTCATAACATCTGTGTTTGTATTTTAAGCTACATAACATTTAAAAGTTATTAAACTGAAAACCCATTTGATAATTTAATATAGTGGATTTTTCATATATAATTAATCCTCGACCTACAATGATTCAAAACTGCGGATGATAGAATCAATAAATTCTCTGAGTGATCAATGAAAACATCCCATTCCTTGATTCGAACCTTTCACAAAAGGTTCGAGTCACGCACTCGATTATTTGATATATGTAAAGTGTCCTTTTTTTTCTATCTTGCTCTTGTATTTATCTTAAGAAACATATATGTTTCTTAAGATAATATATAATGATCTTATAAGTATTCTTAGTGAAAATTCAAAAATTTTAGGCACATTCCACTTTCGATCAAATCCGTATAAGGATAATATGATTCCATTGAACTTGTAGTAAGTAGAGGAATATCTATAAAATTTGTTATAAATTTTATTCCATATAGGTTTTAATGTAAATAAATAAAAACACTCTATATGGTATATTCTTGCAGGAATTTTGATAACACGAACAATATTTTCGTTTCTAATTACTGACAACCCAATTATTAATAGAAGAATATTTAAAAACTAGTATAGAATCATATATGAGATAATACATGTTGCTCACTGTTTTATAATATATAACACTGAATAGAGTACTCTCATATTCGGTAAGATGATAGTCAACAATATTTAAGTATATGTATAAAGTATATATGAATAACATCTAGCAGAAAATTTACTCAGGTATTCTATATTATTTAAACAAAATTTCCCTATTTTCGAACAGACAATTTCATTAATTTCTTAAGTGTTTTCGACAATCTTGAAAATGAAATAACACAAAATGAAAAATAATTGTCATAATATACAATGGTTATAAAATCCAAACTGTAACAATAAATCAACAGTATTGGCTAATATTTGAGGTACAATTAAGAAAATTACAAAACCAAGGAAATTTCTAATTTTGTTTACATATGACTTATCTTTCTAAAACCAGATGGCGAATTGAATCTATGAATTATTCATCTATGAACCAATCCATTTTTCGTGGAATGTTTAAAGTTTTCCTATTGGTTCAATTCTAGGAATTTCAGTATTGACGAATCAGTTCGTTTCAAGGAAAGATTAAGCGTACCGTATCATTTCAGAGATTTCTATTCCGTTTAAATTTCCAAAGCGTACGGAATAAAAGATTTCCGATCGTCTCAATTAGGAACGGAGAAAGTTTAGTTTTCAAAGGTATTCAAATGAAAATATATAAACATGTAAGCATTTTAAAAGAATAACATTATTCCGAAATGGCATTTAATATTGCTGGTTTTCATTTGTTCTTTTAACAATAAATATAATATTGTTCTTAAGTCAATTAATGGAATTCTAGAAAACATTATAATTGTATATATAAATATATGTTCGTCTTCTACATTTACAGCTTATATGGAATTTCAATATAAATATCAGAATTTGCCTACTTTTTGAATATCTAACGCTTAATTAAGAAAAGCTTACGTTAGCAAACCTTCTACTCCCTGAAAATCCTTATACAGCATTTCATAATCCTGTACTACGGGAATATTTGAATTTTCTAGGATATCCGAATTAGCGACATTTCAAACTATGGAGATGTTTGAAACAAATATCGATGATAATATTTGTTTTTGCCAGTTACTTTATGCAATTATGAAATTCAACAGATTATTTGGAATAAATATATTACTAAAATGCAAACATCATCGAGAAAAGTCTGTTTCCAAATGGTTCCGAATAAGACAATGGATAATCCTAGTAATACTTCTGTCACTTTGTCTTTTATATCATTTGATGCTATTTCTACCAAAAAAATATTCTGTGTATTTCTGTTCGGATTACTTATATATGGTAGGACTTGATTATCTGAATAACGCATTCATTTATATCAATCTTCATTATACAATTTGTGCTTGTTACGTTATATTCATGACAAACGAACGACTCGGATATGGCATTTCTTTGAAAGAATTTCGAGATACCAGAAAAATTATACGTGTACAAATATGGCAGGATAGGCTAATCAGTTTTTCCTCGTTTTTAATTATACCTGTATTTATAATAACAAATTTCGTACGTGGAACGGATTTATATCCTAAAATTGCTAAATCAACCAATGACAAAGTAGCTTGTTTTTGTTATATAATTCTGAACTTCGATGAATTCTTCTTGATGGCAATATTATGTTTGACCATATCCTCATTGATAATAATTTGCATAACCGTTAAAGGAAACTTCGATGATCTAACAAGCGATGTTTCATTAATTAGTCGAAACTCAACAGATTTAAGCTTTCTCTTGCAGAACATTAGACAAAAATATAAAGAATACCGCATGGACTTAGAGGAATTCAACGCAATGTTCACAAATATATTTACTGTGTTCTATTATGTTATAATATCTCTTCTCTGTCTCTTGTTATATGCTTTGATTCATGCATCTCGTTTAACATTACATATGATGCAATCTATATTTTATTTACTTCTAATTATATTTATAGCATTTTCCGTAGCTCTGTTCATGGCTGAAATATATGTATCGGTAAGAAATAAATCATTAACAATTGAAAATATGTTATGGCATGAATTAGCAGTTTTAAAATATATTTATTTTTTCATTTTTCTAGGCTATCTCACCATTAAATGAATTGAAAAGATTTTGCCATTTTAACTTGTTTACAGGAGATCGCCTCAAAGTATGTTACTCTTCCATAAATCATAGAAACTATAGTTACAATAAAAGTTTGAGATATTCTGTAAATTGAAATTTATAAAAAACTTTTATTTTGTTTCAGTTAATCTGTTCTCTAAAATTATTAGAAGGACCAAGATTAGGAATAAAATGTTTAGATTTAACCTTTACCAAAGTTTCTTTACTTCAAGTAATGTTTAAATCCTTATTCCATATAACATAAATCATTTTTTATTCATTTATGCTATATTTTTTTCTTGCAGATGTTGGAAAGTTGTATGTCATTTTATTCTACTTTGTCCAAACTGCAGGAATTGAGACATCCTAAGCCATGTGCTAATGAAAAATTTCAATTGAATTTTATTTATTAATCCAAAATTTATTATATTTTTAGATTTCATCGATGTTCCTTCAGGTTTTTTAATCAGTGTTTAAACCTGAATTTAAAAATATTAAGAATTGCAAATTACTTCTTGTTTACTTTGTCAGCTGAGAAAATCCTATATATTTCAACACGAAAAGAATTGAAAAATTACTAATGTTTGAAGGCAAATATTTACAACTGTTCAATTCAGATATGTACGAAAAATCCGAACAAATGTCATTATTTATGGATCAGATTGACATTTCGAAAGTGCATAAGAACATGAGCAATTTTTTCACCGACCTATTTGTAAATTACTTGAAACTTTTCAGTGGAAAAATATATTTTGAGATTCGAATGAAGTAACGTGACGAATACGGTTTTATCTCATCCGAACATTTAGAAAATTCTGATGTAATAATAACTATGTTGAAAACATTTTTTAACTTATGACTTCTATAATGTTGATTTTTTGAAATTGAAAATCATGTTTGATTAATAATATCGAAAATATTCTAGATTACCTACGGTATGTACAGAACGAAAATTGATCGTTCATACAGGTGTAAAGAAATTTCACTTAAAAATTCCTTAAATAGCTTATGTAAAATTCAACAAGCTTTACGATTGCTACATTTGAAGTTTCAAGTACTCAGATGATTCTATAAGGTTACATATGATATGTAAATCAAAACATCAAAAAAATGATTTTCCAAATAAGAAAAAATTGGTTGAAGGATTAATATTACATGTTTAATCATTCTGCACTTGTTTATTCTCCTTTTAATATTTCTGTAGTTATAGAAATGAAATGGTTTGCCATCGGTCTCACAGGAGATTTTATCTGTATGTACTATAAATTAGAAATCAGTTTTAACATACGATGCAAATTAATAGCCACATTCAAATATAATCAATGTATTGAGTATTAGAAAAAGCAAACAATTTTAAATAAATTCTGCACTAACAAAACTGAGAGTGTTTAATTTTAAAGTGAATTGATTTTTATGTTAGGGATATACTTACACTGTATTTTCATGAAACACCAACAAGTTTAATACAAGCTTTTCTGAATAATTCAAAACTGCAAATAATATTTAACGAATTATTATTGAATGGGTAAATTTTTATCAGTAAAATATGCGAGGCCAATATAATTCGTCCTTCTTTTATAAAGTTAGACACAATTTTAAGATATATTTAAGATAATTTCGGTAACTGTTATTTAAAATATTATTTTGTTTCGTTTGTGAAGCTGCCATATCGAATAAGGGATATACTATATTTGGCGGCGGCCACTTATACTGCCCATCACAAGGTATTCAACACCCATGATGGAGTAAATCTTCATGAGGTTGACTCCATCATGATGGTTGAAGGTTGGAGTTCAACGGACTGGGCTAGGAACACTAAAAACTGGAGTTGTGAGTCCCGGATTTGAACACGGATCCTTCACATGGTAAGCCAAAGGTTTACCACGCGGCCATCTGTCCGACCGAATATTATTTGGAATATAGTAAAATTCAGATAATTATAATAATTTATAAATTCGTTAATAAATGCAAAAATGTAAATATTATATAATATGTGAATACAGGAATTTACTTGTTTCGCAGATGATTATCTGTACAGTATATTTATTCATATTGATATTAATATCTATTATTTTGTTTTTTCTATTTGATTATGGTGATTCAAAATAGATGACTTCAAAATGACAATTATTCAAAGAATTTTGAAATGCAGGGAAAACTGTTCGTTGACAAGTATGATAACATAGCAATTAATTTCTAATTAATTCCTGTACGAAAATTACTGACTATAAGAATCAAGTGCGTCCGGAAAGTAACTTACAATTTGATTTCTAATCTGTCACATTTAAATTTAATTTTGATAATCTTTGAATATATTATATATTTATTGGATATTCGACTTTTTAAAATCGAAAGTTTACAGATTATACATCAATAAATAGTGATATATGAATTTTAAACAATTAGAAGTTCTCTGTCAGTGTTATATTATATCGACTTTTGACAAATCAAATTTGAAATGCCACAAAATCTGACATTTAATGTTGTGGATATGACATTCAAGTATTTCCGTCAAAAAGCCATTTATTATCGGACTTAAAGATATATACCTATATAGTACAGTAGTCAAAATAAAACAATTTAAGTGTAAATTCCGTAAAAACAAAATTCGCATTAAATTTGTATGAATAAACAGACGTTAACTTGCAATCGTGTTTGATAATACATTGATATTTAAATATAGTATTGAATATCCAATACATAAATTATCTTCTTTACTGTGATTATATGGAAAATTTAAATATATAAAAAAGAACGAAATCTGCAAGATGTGAATATTAATGAAATAGTTTAGAGTAGGATATATGCTTCTTTTGACTATCATTAAGATTTTGTTATTAAGACTATTTGTCATTAAGAGTTAATTACAAATTTATTCTACATCAAAGAAATTTTAGCTACTAAACCTGACAGATCAATTTGCATTCTGAACATACGGTAGATAATCTAAAATATTTTTGATAATATTAATCAGACATGATATTCAATTCCAAAAAACCAATATAACAGGAGAGATAACTTACACATTGTTTTCAACATAATTATTATTACATGAGAATTTTGCAAAAGTTCAGAGGAGATAAAACCTCTATTGGTCACAATTCGACTTTCAAAATATATTTTTCCACTGAAATGTTTCAAATGATTTACAAATAGGTCCGTGAAAAATTGCTCATGTTCTTATTTATACAGCACTTTCGAAATGTCAATCTCATCCATAAATAATGACCCTCTTTCGCATTTTCGCTCATATCTCAGTTGAAGGAAACAGTTCTAAATATTTGCCTTCAAACAATAGTCATTTGTCAATTGTTTCTCTTATTAAAAAGCATAGGATTTTCTCAGCTGACAACGTAAACAAGTCGTAATTTATACTTCCTCGTGGAATTAAATTCAGGTTTATTCACACATTAAAAAACCTAAAGAAATATCGAATAATTCTTAAAGTAAAATAAATTTTGGACTAATAAATAAAATCGAATTGAAATTTTTCA
>WUQG02428147.1:0-14561 GCA_011317285.2 Androctonus mauritanicus | reverse complement strand
GTTTCTCTTTGAGACTAAGATTCCTTTGCTTAGACATCCATATGTTCAGTTACAGTCAATTTTACAATTTTAAGAATTCTATTGAAAGATTAATCATAATAAGTTCCAAGAAAACCAAAATTGAGTAATTTTTCATTATCCAAGATTGATTTTTAAAAAGTGTATCTGTACTGCTGTATCTGTAAAATTAAACTATTTTAATCACATTACTATATTGTATTTCATAATCTCATTTTAATTATGTTATCTGTGAACTGGATTTTGAAAAAATGTGCAAAATTTTAGATCACTGTTTTTTAAAATCAGCTAGTTATATATCCACACACGTGTGTGTGTGGATATATATTTTAGTATGTATGAAACAATATTAATTATTGGTAATTTTATAAATAGCATATATGGGAAGTATCTACTTACAATGGGTTCATCTCAAATCCCACTGTCATAAAGTGGAAATACCAAAATTTTATGGATTTCTTACTATTAATGTTTATTAGGACACTATATATTATATTATAAAGAATAAAAACTGCAAAAATCAGATGCGAAAAAGAATGTTTTCCATACATCAGGCTGTTGGAACAGAAACTCAAACCATTGAATTGCATTGACAGAATCAAATTACAGAATTTATTGATTACATCAATGTTGTACATATCACTCATAACTGAGGTGGTTGTAAATCAAGACTATATATATAAATAAAAATATAATTAATTATATTTTTAAAGAATCCTTGAATTGAAACCAATATAAGCAATACATACATAGAATGAAATATAAATTTTTATTATTTGTGCATGTCAGTGCAAGCTCAGAATAAGCAATACACATTTTAAAAAATAGGAATTTTATAAAATAAAAGACAGTGAGATAAATGATAGATAGTTAACATATACAGTATAATTGACACACAGTATAGCAAACATTGTTATAAGCAGTCATTAGTAATAAATAATAATTTAATTAGGTAATTAATTTTTTATATATATGATAGATTAGCAGAACCATATGAACTGATAAGAAAAAAAAGAAGAAAGGGAGATTAGGGACTTGCTTCATAATTTGGATTTCATTTCATAATATATTTGATAATCGTTGTGGAAACTATGGAATATAAGATTCTGATCTTAAAATTATACTATATATATGAGAGTATTTTTAACAAAAAGATAATAGTTCTCCGAATAAGTAAGATAAATTGTTTATTCAAAAATTTTTTCAGCTATTGCCAAAAACATTTTTGAATAAATGATTTATCCTATTTATTTTGCTTATTGTTTACTTTTATTCAATATTTACAGTAAGTAGTATTATATTTTAATAGTTTTCATATTGATTCATGTTATATTTATGAATCGATATAATAAACAATAGAAATAGATTGGGTGGGTATGTGTGTATGTGAAAAAGAGGTAATTTAAAAAAGTTATACATGTGCACAAGATAATTAACATGAAATTGTTTCTTTCCTCTGCAGCTTGAGAAGCAAGGTTCAAGCCTTCAAATAATCATTCCAATATGGGATTCAATCCCAGGTTTTTCTGATTGAAAAGTACAAGTGTTTCCATGTTGTGAATTTGAATGACTGATCTACTGCAAGTATAGTTTAATACCATGTTCTTAAACAATATTGTATACTTGAATTAGCATTCATGCAAAATGTGGGTGCCAGGATTTCTACAACTATACTATAGGTTTCCGCATATTTTCTATTACTTATGCAAGAAAGTAAGAAAACAGGACTTTATTTCATTCCACTGTCTTAAAACAAAAAAAGAATCTACAAAATTGCACTAGAACAGTGATGGGCAAACTATGACCTGCAAGCCACATGCAGCCCATCATGATACGTGTGGCCTGCGATCCATGCATAAGTGTAAGATTTTTTTAAAATTTTACCACAAATGTGTTAAATTATATGAACAATCAACATAATTAATTAATTAAATTTAGATTTTGTACACTAAAGTGTCCCCTTTAAAAAAAAGCTGAATGTGTGCCTCTAGATTTTCCAATATTTTTGAATATGTAACCTATTGGAGGGCAATGGATTTTGAGAGAGTAGCAGCAGTAGAGAGCGACCGCAAAAATTCATTGAAAATAAAATGCTGGTTTCCAGTATGATCGCAATATTTTCCTCTACAATGAATACCTCATGTATCAAAGTAAAAACATTTTTTTACATGCAGCTTACTAGGAACCTTTCTGACTACTGGTCTGTGTGGCAGTGGTCAGAAAAGTTTGCCTACCCCTGATATCAGGACATGATTCTATTTCAGAGAGGCATACAAACAAATTTTTGATTCCCATGGAACTCATATTATGTTCATAACTTAATCAAAACTAGATTTAAAAATGTTCTTTAAGCAATTTAAATTTTATATTTTATCCTTTAAATATTGAATACAGACTTTAAATTATTTTGATTTTAGATAGTGGAAAAAACATTTACTTTTTGAAATTGGAACAAAAAAATGCAAATTAGAATATTATATATATTATATATTTGAAATAATAGTATATTAAAAGCAAATGATATAATTATTATATATTTTTATTATTTTTTCATTTGACATTAATGCTGATTCAGCATTCACTTTTAAATTCAATGTTGTTTGAAATACAGTTAAATATTGGATTTTTAGTTCAGTGAGAGATTATCATTTAGTGCACAGTTTATAAATTAATGTTTCATAATTTATCTTTTCAGAAAATGAATCCATCATCAATTCTTGAATTATAATAATAATTTTTCATAATGTAATTAATATATATATAGCAAAAACGGACTTTATGACCATCTGTTTAAGAAGATCATCTGACGGATGATTGTGATTTTATGGAAACCAAATTTTTCCCTATGGAAATAATGCTTTTTGACCCTCCATAAGATGACAACTCTGTAATGTGACCACAGCCATCACTTTTATAACCAAACATAAAGTGGAACCATCTATGATGACCATAATTTTTTAACATCACTACTAATTGACTATATTTATTGTTTACATCAGTACTGTTTTCTGTTAAACTTAAATTTCATTTAAACCAAACGTGGGAATTTTTCTCTATCGTTCATACCACAAGAATGACAGAGCACTAGAATGATGAAATTGTAGTGTAATTTCTACTTTATTGCAATATCTTTTTAATATGCACACTCCTTAGATTTTTATCTATGATATGATAATTAAATTTTGTATTAAAAACATTAAAAATCATAACTTGAATGCCTTTAGTGAAGTGATATAGGGAAAACAGGGAAAGTGAAAACAACCAGTCACTGGATCCAGGTGTGTGTGTTCTACACAAGCATATTAATCAAATATAATCTCATACACCTGTGATGCTAACACTGCATTTTTGATGTTGAAACATGACTAAATGGAAAGTTAATGCCTTGAATTTAAAACAACAAATAAAAATGATTGAAGACAGTAAAAAAGGTCTTTCTCAACAAGCATTAGCAGAAAAATTTAACATGGGGAAAACACAGATCCACAAAATATTGTCTCAAAAAGAAATTTTGGGTAAATGAAGAGCAACAGAAATCAGAACCTTAATCAAATAACACCCTGCAAAAAACAGTTTGAAGAATTAAAAAACTAGCATCAACAATAGAAAATAACAAAAAATTGTTGTTTCAATTAAACAACATTAAATACTGCTTTGCCATAAAATTTATAAAAAATAAAAATGGGATGCAACAAAACATTGTTGATAGTTTTTTCCATACTAATTAAATATGTTGTATTTTTGAATAAATGATATATGTTTTTGTTACAATTTATAACACAGTTTGTTTTGTTTTTATTAAAATATAATAATTTTGTTTCATTTAAACATGCCATATTATATTTAACCTGTATAAGCTGACCACCTGTATAAATGACCAGTTTTGATTGGAACTGGAGGTGGTCATCATATACAGATTCCACTGTATAAAATCTTTTAATTTCATTTACTTTTTTTTAGGTTCTACAAATTACTTATCTATTTTGGTTTTGCTGCTCATACTATTAAAGATGTCAAAGTGAATCATATATGCAAAGTTATATGTGAATTTGCTTTAGAATACAGAACAACAAGAGAACGTGTAATTCAGCAATTGGAGAAGAAAGCTAGCCATCGTGAGCGAAATAAAACTAGGGGAAAAATGATAACAGAAGTAATTATTTTTTACAATATTTAAAAAATATGGGTCAACCTTGGTTTACAAGATTAAAGTATTCCTAGAAAATGCTCATAAATTGGAGAATAAATTACCATTGGCTTAAATTGAAAAAATCATAATGCATTCCAGAGCTCCAAAAATGTCGCTTATTTTTTTCTTTAAAATATCCTACACCATCTAGCTACATAAACAATAGCAAAATTACATTTATAATTAGCATTAATTTTTATAATGCAACCTAAAGAAGGCAATTTTCTTAAAGAAAATCCTAATAAATATATCAACTATGATGTAGAAGCAAGCATACCAATAGTAAAATTGTCTTTTACAATCTGAAGGATAAAGATTTAATTTCATAGCAATACTTTTACATTTCACTATGAGGATCTATTGACCAACCCAACCATGTGTGAGCAGTCTGTGATAGACCTGAAATATTCCAGTCATTTAATAATCTCTGATTGGAAAGCAGTGTAAAAACTATAAAGAAAGTAAAATGTTATGATAATTGATACATGTTATTGATTTTAGTAATTTCAATAATATTTCTTCGCATGAAAAGAATAGTCATAATAACATTCTAAACATCATCAAAACCATTGATGCATGTTCTCTCACTTGTTTTATGCTGCTTTCAATTCTACTGTTGTCAATTAGATGGCTGCATAGTAAAGCACTTGCTTTCTAGCTTGAAGGATCCAAGTTCAAATCTAGACCCCACAATTTCAGATTTTTCAGTAGGAGTTCAGGCCAACTTCCATCTTTCAATCTTCTATTTGACTCATATTGGCTAGCTTGTGATGAGCTCTGAAAGTGGCTGCTGCAAGATACAGAATATCACATGCAAATAACACAGTTTAACAAAAATTAAGTTAATCATCTTACTGCCCACCTATATCTTTGCAAATTGACAGAGTATACTAGTATTAACTATGGTCCACTCATGTTCATAGTAAGATGGGAAGGATTTCAACAAGCTAGAACCTTCTTGAGAAAATATGAATTTCAAATCTGAAATTGAATTCATAACCAAATTGTGAGATAATGTCGTCATGCAGCCATCTGTTTGACATTAGAGAAGTGAAATGGATTTTAAATCCTTTCCTTGAAACATAAGTATTTTTCATAGAATAGTTCTGTGCTTTTGAGGATTGGACTTGGATGCAAATCTGATTTTATGAGAAAAAAGCTGACATTTCATATGACAAATTTATCTGATTTTTATATTGAAATTTGGCAGAATATACACCATATGTAGAATAAAATAGCGTTCAAATTTTATGTAAATATATATAAAATACTTAAAAGTGTTGAATTATTTTATGAAAAACATTTGTGTAATGTCCTGGTATTGTTTCCATGCTTTATGTATTACTTTATGTTAATAAGAAGTGTCTTCCTTGAATTAAAAATTTTACTTGTTATGAATTTCTTGTAAAATTCATAACAAGCAAAGCAGATAAAGTCTCATAAATCAAATTTAGTACAAATTATATTTGATCATAAAATCAGGGTCTTGTAAACTGGAGTTGGCCTATACTTTTATGCTGGAATAGTCAATGATTTCTAAACATCTTTTGATCAGACTCCAAAATTCCGAACTAAAGAACAGCAAGCAGATCGCGAATTGCGCCAGATACTTAAAAATGGAAATACAGAAAATGAAGATTCAAGATCACATAAATGGGATAAAATGTTACCAGGTGGTAAAGTGAGACAAAAAATGGTTCCTGGTAAGTTTTATTTAGTTTCTAGAATTAGTTTCTTAATTAAAATCATTATTAATGTACAAATTAATACTGGAAAGAAGTACAAGTTTTCAAACTTGTACTTCTTTCCAGTATATTATTAATATTTGTAAAAAGAAAATTCAATAAATAAATATATAAAATAAAATATATTCTTACTAAAAACATTTTGCTTTCAATTTTGAAATAATAGATATTTTTTAAAATGTTTGTAAATTTATATTTAATTTTTTTTATTTATTGCATTTCAAACATATGAGCATCTTTAATCTCTCATGTTCACTTACATTTTAGTTAATATGATATATTAATACTTTTATTAAATATTGCATTATTGAACAAAATAAATTAATAATGCAACACAAGTAGTCCTTGATTTATGATAGGATTCTGTTGCAATGTGTCCATTGTAAGTTAATTCTGACATAAGTTGAGAACTTTTCAATTCTTGATTTGTTTGATTTCTGTTTTAATGTTTTCATAAATTAGGTTTCTATTTAATTTAAAATGGTTAAAAATATATAAATTTACAATAAACATTTATAAATTATTTATTAACACATGTACAATTAAATATATAAATACAAAATTAAGAGAAAAATTTAAAGAATTTAAGAAATTTTTCATCAGTAGTATTATTTCTTTTATTGGATATGATAGGGTTACAATAAAATACAAAAATTGCAACAAGAGAAATTAACATTTTGACTATTGATTAGCAATTAATATGTCAAAGGCTGTGATAAGTTAGAAACGACACTTTCAGCTATTGTGTATTGTTGAAAAACTTTGCTTGCCAACTAATGGCAATACTGCAATGCATATACAAAAGTAATATGATGTATGTATGTATGTATGTATATGCAGGCAGCAAAGCTGAATTAGAGAATTTTAATAATTTCTGGTCATCGTAGGTGCAAATCATCCATCATAAGTTGAGTCATCATAAGTTAAGGACTACCCATGTTTAATAAAAATATTAATATTTCATATTAATTAAAATATAATTATCATCATATATAGTAAATTTTAAGTCATACAAAATAAAATTTGAGTAATGCTTTTTTTTTTTTTTAAATCCCAATTTCTAAATCTGTCAGCCTAACTCAATCTTGACTTCCATTTGTGTGAATTTAAATATACATGAGTTTTGACTTGCATAATCAATTTATATTTTGAAGTTAATAATACAACAATATCATTAAATTGCAGTTTTTGACATAGATCAGGAGAAAATCATTCTTTCTTTATATAAGAATGTATAAAACCTGTTTATATTGTGTTTATAAATGTTCCAGAGTCAAATGTTTAATGGAAGTTACTAAATGGCAGGACATTCCTACATTTCATCACCATTGATGGGATCAATTATCAGATAAAGGAAAAGATTCAATGAACTGGGTCTAGACTCTTTTTGATAAAAATCTGGAGGTGTGAGATCCAAGAATTGAATTTAAATCTTCCAAGATGTAAATGCAACACACTTCTGCATAACTATCCATTGATGAAACATGGGATCATCTGGATCACTTGCCTCAAAAATATTTTTAATAATATAGTCCTTGCATTATCTCCTATTGTAAAAATCTCTAGTACAGATGTGAACACTTTGCAGTTGTCTTTGAATGGACTCCATTACTTAGTAATCAGCTAATGATTGGGAAGTGATATTAAAAAGAATTAAGATATTTGATTTAAAAAGAATTATAATGTAAGACTTCTTACTGTAAATAATAAATAAAATTAAACTATAAATCAAATAAGTAAGATAAACTATTTATTCAAAAACATTTTTGGCTATCCACGTAGCCTGCTTCAGTTGAAATATGGATCAAAAAGTTTCCCTTCAGGCCTTCTCTTCTGGCCAAATTGGAAAGCCAATTAGAATGACCAGAACAACAAAACTGCAGATGGAAGACTATCCTTCTACACACATTTTTAAGAAAATTCAACAAATTATTCTTATCAAATAGAACATTATTAATGCCAAATTGCCATATTTTACTCATAATTAATAATATATAATATTTTGGAAAGCAGGTGTAACCATATGCTTCATTTACCATTTATTTTTCACATAATTTAATGTTTTATGGAATTTCAATTTTTAGAGTTGTAGCTATGTTATATATTATTAATTGTAATAAAATATGGCAGTTTACCATTAATAATGTTCTGTTTTATAAGAATAATTTGTTGAGTTTTCTCAAAAATGTGTATAGAAGGATCATCTTCCACTTGCAGTTTTGTTGCTCTGAGAGGCTAGTCACTCTGATTGGGTCTCAATTTGGCCAGAACAGAAGGGCTGAACAAAAACTCAATCTGTATTTCAACTGAAGCATGCTACATTGATAGCCAAAAACATTTTTGAATAAACAGTTTATCTTACTTATTTGGCTTATAGTTTATTTAAAAATAATTACCAGTATTTGCTTTTGTTATGAACTTGAGCATGTGAATGTAACTTCCACTTTGCTTTTATCTAATATTTTCTTTATTTTTACTTATATAAAGTATTGGTGAGCACAAAAATGTACATTTTTATTCACTTTAAAGAATAAACAGCATTTATTCAATGTTAATATATGATATTATTTTTTAAGCATTTGTTGAATATTCTGAATTTTGTAACTGAGAAATATAATCTCTATTTATAGCATTGCACTTATGAGATTATGTTTCAAGCTATGATGGATTCATATTACAATCAGAATTTTTAAATGCATTCTCATTGAAAATTGAGAAGTTTTTATATTTCTCTTAAATACAATAAGTTTTAAGATATAGCAGTATAATTCTGAAAATCAATTATCAATAGAAAAACAAATTTGTATGATTCATCGTTATTATACAGAAACAAAAACATAAAATTTTGATAATAGATTAGAAAATTTTCAAACAAAATCCAATAACTTTAAATGCTATAAAAAACAATAAAGCATAAAAAATCTTACAAAATTACATAAATTTAAAATCTATTACAAAATTAAACAAATGATTTTTTTTGGAAGATTCTTTCTTCCACAAAAAAAATTCATTTATTTAATTTTGTAAATTATCTTAATTAGTATTTTAATTTCTAACATTTTAAGTAATATAAATAGTATCTGAATAGTTCATATTCTTATTTTTCAAAACAAATAGGAATAGGACCTACAGCAGGAAGACAAAATGTTAGAGATGAAAATTTCACTGATGCAGATGATGAAATTTTGGAAAGTTTAGTAAAAACTGCAACAACTCAGCCTACCAGAACAGAGCCCAGAGTCAGAAAAAAGGCTCGTTATGGTGACAGAAAATCACGTACGTATAAGATAAAATTTATAACACTAATTATAATTAAATCTAAGCTCAGTTTGTTTGATACTCTTATTCTGTTGGTGCTTTAATATAACTATGGCATCAGTTTTTGCTGTGTACTCATGAATAGGTTTTTGAGCATGCTAATTTTGGTTTCTGTGAGGTGTCTTTAAACCAATTCTCCACAGATACCAAAGCCTGACAGTATTCATATATATATATATATATATATATATATAATTTTAATACTATTTTTTATTACCTTATTTAATTTATTAATACATGAGCATTGAAATTCTTTAACACTTAGGACCCCCAAGAGATATAAACACATCACTGTCTGTAAACCCAGTTCATTATTGCTCTTATCATTTTGTCATTAATACACTTACTCTAATATATACTTTTTGTTTATTCATTCAACAACACACCAACACCTTTGCTGTTTGTTTATATTTCCTATCACAGACCATATTTCTCATACATTCAAATGTTCAGCCTTTCCCAGATATGTATTTTGATCCTTACATTTGTCTATTCAGATTACACAAATTCAATTTCCATTTATATATTTTTTGTATTAGTCACCTTTTATTCAGTCCAATTTTCATTCTATTTTTGACATTCCAGCTTTCTTTTGAATATTGAAAAATCAGGATAAAAATTTGTATGCTGTGATGAACAATGATATAGTTTAATCTTAAAAATTCTTGACTACTCTGAGCATTAAGCTAACTAATTCCTAACTTTTGGCTATTATGGCAAACTTAGACTACTAACAGCCATTGCAACAGATAGATCCTGGAGTATGTAATCACCTCGTGGCATGGATGAGATAATGGATTAATTCTGCTCCATTACAAAAGCCCCTTTTATATAATATTTTTCTAGTATTGTTTATTTATCTTTTTGCTTTTTACAAATACCTTTTTCACATCATTTTTATTTTATGAACATTGAGAAATTTTTCTAAATTTTGTAGAAGAATGCTGAAAGCAGATAGTAACATTCAGCATCCCTGCAAAAATATATTATTATTTCTAATATCTATATAACAGTATAAGATTTAATGTCATTTTAATTTAAAACAATAATATAATTTCAGTTCGTCGAACATTGAAGAGTGGATTGGATTTGCCAGAAGAAAATAAATTTTTGCCAAGATCACATACTTGAAACAAAATGAAATTATTTGCCATAAAAACATTCGAAGAAGAGTTTCTTGCCAGGTACTCTTCTGTCACAAATGTTCCTGAATTTTTGGTATTTCTTGACTAAGTAGTGCGACCATTCTTAGTTATATTGATTAAAAATGTTGCTATTGTTTTACAAACTTCCACTATTTTAGAGCTGGAAATTCTCTATATAGACTTTTTTAAATAATTTATTTATAACCGGATAATAAAAAGTTATATGTATTTAAACTGTTTATCAGATTTATTCTTTTATCCAATGCAATCTATACAAATTTCATTATTGTTAAGCAGTGGAAGACCACTTGATGTAAATATGTATGTTTCATTGTTATATTTCCTCTCCATGTGTATCAGTTAACTTTTGTTAATTTATTGCCCACTGTTAAAATCTAGTTTTGTTATACAGTTTGATAGTCAACCAATGCACTTCAGCATAGTGTATTTCCAAATGTGTAAATAAACAAATTATAAATTTGCTATTACATATTTTTTCTTTATATTTCTTGTGTATTGATTTATATTACCATTATGTTTAGTCTGAATAGATTTCTGTATGAAATATATTACAGAAAACTGAAGATAATAGGAAAAGATAATAATTTTCATGTGAAAATGCTATTTTAATCTAAAATTTCAAAACATTCAAATAAATATTCAAATCATAGAAAATAAATTAGATATTACAAAATTTCTGTTATATCAGCAAAGTTACCAAATAAAAGTTCATAAATAGAGGAACTAATGTAATGTAAAAGTTTAAAAATTTGAAATTTTGAACTTAGAATTTCCTCTAACAATGAATTAAAGATATCGGATGTACAGTACATTATACCAGCAATTCTCAACCTGTAGGGTGCACCCCCTAGGGGGTGCAATAATACTAAATGGGAGGTGCGAGCATATTGAAAAGAAAATAATATTAAAAAAATTGATTAATTTACTGAAAGAAAAAAAAAACAAAATACATTCTGACATAATAAAAAAATAAAATACAAATGTACACCAATATAATACACTTATGAATAGGAAAATTGGGTCATAAATACTGAAAGGTTGAGAAATGCTGTATTATACTATATGATATATTTAGTTTATTGATCGGGCCAATTAACAGTGTCTTATGCTTGAGATTTTGAAAAAAATATAAAGATATTTCTGTTTGCTAAATAATTGTGACCAAGATTTTTATATAACCTGAATTTTTAAGTCATAAAAATCAAACTTACTGGAGATAGGTGAACTATGGTGACTGCACCTATACAATATTATTGTACCATATTATCCCTTGAATAAAAGAAAGATAATGCTATATGGAATGATATCGTACCAATAATATGATAATTAAGATCGACAAACAACATACAAAACAAATCAAGTAACAAACTTTTAAAAGTATAACTTTTAAATTAACATCTGGTCAGCGGCTACTGCCTGCTGGTTCGGGAAGGCCTCGCCAAGGTCCCCCCTAATGGTTATGCCCGGCTGGATGTCCCACGTGCGTCGCCCGGCACGAACTGTACTGGCGCGCGCTGTTCCCGCCGTCAGATGTTGTCCGCCGACCTCCCTCGCGCCTCTCACCACCCCCCTCCTCGAAATGCTCCGTGCCTTTGGAGGGCATACGCCCCCTGTCCCTGCCTATATATGGTTCGACGATGCTCTGGTTGCATGAACCATTATTTGTCTTGATGGATCGTCCAACTACGTCATCGGAACGTTTGCCTCTTACTGCCGAGCAGGCAGCACCGTCTGCCGGTCCCGGGAACGCCTTCAACATCATCTCAGGCACCACCATCTTCGCCTTTGACCGGGTATTTTCGAGCGAGGAGAAGACGGTGGAATTGTGCACGGCCGTCGGCCTGTTACCAGACCGGGATTCCACCGTGCCGCCCCCTTGCCCGAAATGCCAAGGTAGGTAACCGCAGTGGGGAGGTTTGCTCTGCTGCAACTTTTGCTTCCCGGCACTTGCCGGCACTATTCAAACGGCCAGACCTCTACATGACGCGTGATGATCAGTGTTATCGTTTTCTCCCTTAGGTCCAATGCGCCCGAAGGCTTCCCGGGACAACGCACTAAACTTTACTTACAGGTGTCGTGGCACCAGTGGCCCTGCGCCAGACTCGCAGCCACCAAAAAAAATCCCGCAAGGTTCAATGTAGCGGTTCGCTTTCGCCTTTGAGCAATACTTTCTTCGAACATGTTCACATCGCCTTCACAAAGGTAAAGGGCTCCACCGGCCTTCATCACTTTGAAGCACTTCACCCCCGTGCTCCAGCTGCTCGCGGGCACGCTGATATGTCGGTATCGTCGGCCCTACGTGCCGATGCCTCCCGGCCTCTAACCAACTATGTTGCTTTCTTATCTTTTCAGGTCGTCCGTCTCATGATGGCGTGGGTTGTTAGGCTCCCTGTGTCCACGGCCGAAACAGAGTGCAATGTATCCTGCAGGACAGCTGTCGATTTCTACAGTTTTTTCCGGGAGGTTGCCCAAGTGCAAGTTTCGCACATGCAAATGAGGATCGGCGGCCCGGGGAAAACTGTAGAAGTAAGTATGCCGTTCGATACCCCTTCAAGCAGCTTATCCTGCCTAGACTTACGTCATGTTCTTCTGTCCACAGGTCGACGAAACCTTCGCCCGAAGGAGGAAATACCATTAGAGGCCGAGTAACAGACTCGCACAATATCACGTTGTTTGGTATATACTGTCGCGAGACGAACGAGGGCCTCTACTGGCATGTAAGTGTCGCTGGGAGATGTATCCGGCATCGCCAACGATGCGCGGCCTTTCGAGCAACGAGTGGTTTCATGTCCGTTTTTCCTTCCTGGGTTCCGAACAAGACCCGAGCTGTCCTGTGGGCATACATGTACGAATACATCGAGCCGGGGACAACGATAATTAGTGACTGTGTTCCGCAATATGTTGGGTGCGAGCAGCTGGGGTTCGCCGCACATAAAACCTTCAATCACAGCGTGCGGGGCCCCGGAAGGTATGTATTCGTTGGGACATTTCAGGGACCGACATTTTCCTGGTCCCTCGCTTGAGTTTCGTTTTACGTATCATTGTCGTCTTTCAGGTTCGTGTCGCCCGCCGATCCGCAAGTCCATACGCAAAATATCGAGACGAGACATCGCCACTTGAAGGTATGTCTACAAGTTGTCGGTACAGGCACCTGTACCCGGCCCGCGCCCCGGGCTGTTCGGCCGAGGGTCCTAACTGAATGGCGTTCTTCCTTTTCCAGGATACAATTAGGACGGCGAGGGACGACGAATCACTGGCCCAATATATTGCGGAGTACACCTACAGAGAAAGGCGGTTCCGGGGTATGCCCCGTAGCGGGCAAAAGCTACTACAGTTTATGCGGGACGCTGCGGAGGTGTACCCCGGACCGGGCAAACATGGCAAAGAACTGAAAACCATAGGCCTGCAGCCCACGCCATCAGATAATGCGCCGAGCATCGCAATCCTACACAGCGCGGGTGCCTCGGCCACTCCTCCGGTAAGTAACTGATGTGCACGACAGTTGCAACGATACAAGCCTGGGTATACTTCCTTGACGCTTTAAATTTCTATTTGTAGGGCGAAGACGAGGGGCCATCAGCAAGGTAAAACGCCGAGGGAAAAACTTTTTTACGTTCATCAGGGAAAATCCCTACGCTCCGAATGATTCGACCGGAACATGTTTTACATTTTCTTGTTTAGTGAGAATAAAAAAGTATATTTTGCATAACCTGCATGTGTCTATCTTACTGGGTATTGTACCGGCGCCAAGGGCATCGTCTAGATTTTTTCAAAGACCAGCGTTACGAAATCTATGGATTTGCCGCCATCCACCAGCTATTCCCCCGCCGTGTCGTCTGTCCCAATCACGTCGGATGCGTCCGTGCCCCCGGCTCCCGGGCCGGGCGATGACATTTGTTCCGCTTTGGACATGTTAACTCCATTCTCGTTCCACGAGGTTTTCCCAGATGAGGCCGCGGGTGTGAGGGTGTGCTGTCGTCTGGATCTAGTCCCCCAACAGGGAGTTACGCCGCCTCCCCCTGCCCCAACTGTTCAGGTAATAAAGCCGTGCCTGGCGAGGTGGCGGCTAGGTCTTGTTAGCCGTCTCCTTACGACGTTGCCGTTTCTGGATTTGACCGCTCAAGG